>MDKI01208156.1:0-118008 GCA_005239505.1 Nicotiana paniculata
TATAATGCCTCATAAGAAGCCATCTGAATGCTCGACTGATAACTATTATTATAAGCAAACTCCACTAACGGCAAGAACTAATCCTAAGAACCTCCATAGTCAATAACACAAGCGCGGAGCATATCCTCCAAAATCTGAATACTACTCTCGGACTACCTGTCCGTCTGAGGATGAAATGTTGTACTCAACTCAACTCGTGTACCCAACTCACGTTGAACTACCCTCCAAAAGTGTGAGGTAAACTACATACATCGGTCAGAAATGATAGACACGGGCACACCGTGAAGGCGAACAATCTCTCGAATATATATATCTCTGCCAACCGCTCCGAAGTATAAGTACTTACTACTGGAATGAAATGTACTGATTTAGTTAGCCTATTCAAAATAACCAAAACTGGGTCGAATTTCCTCTAAGTCCGTGGGGGTCCAACAACGAAGTCCATAGTGATACGCTCCCACTTCCACTCAGGAATCTCTATTTGCTCAAGCAAAACACCGGCTCTTTGATGCTCATTTTTTACCTGTTGTCAATTTAAGCAACGAGCCACGTACACAACAATATCCTTTTTCATCCTTCTACACCAGTAATGCTGCCTCAAGTCCTGATACATTTTGTCTACACCTGGGTGAATAGAATACTTAGAACTGTGAGCTTCCTCAAGAATCAACTCACGAAGGCCATCAACATTAGGCACACATATACGACCATGCATCCCCAAAACGTCGTCATATCCGACTGTAACTCTCTTGGCACCACTGTGCCGAACTGTGTCCCTAAGGACCATCACATGCGGGTCATCATCCTGCCGATCTCCCATACGCCCAAATAGAGAAGATCGAGCGACTGTACAAGCTAGAATACTGCTGGGCAAAATATTCAACCTCACGAATTGATTTGCCAAGGTCTAAATGTCTGAAGCTAACGGTCTCTCACCGATTGGAATAAATGCAAGGTTGCTCATACTCATTGTCTTCCTACTCAAGGCATCGGCCACTACATTGGACTTCCCTGGATGATGCAATACAATGATGTCATAATTTTTCAATAACTCTAACCATCTCCTCTGTCTCAAATTAAGATCCTTTTGCTTGAACAAGTACTGGAGACTGCGATGATCCGTGAAATATCCCGAACCTAATGGTAACACCAACACCGATGTTGAAGTTAAGGCGAATCTTAAGTTTTTGAAAGTTCAACCCACACTTGTCTGACCATTCGAATGGAACATCATTTCGGCTCAATATGCTCTTAATAGTTGTTCATAGTCAATTACAGATTCATCAAATAACTTCACGTTAACAATAATATCCTTTCATACCTTCACAATACTTATAACAAGATGCTATACATGAAGACCTCATAATTATTTACCCGAATTAACGTGCCTCCACCTACCTTGTAGGTTTCATAGATAATAATTTTAATTATAAAATAATATTCAAATAAACCTAACATGCATGAATACCTATTAGTACTATAGTAAAAAATTTATTTCACAAGGGAGGATTTAAACACAAGAATTTTCATCACAAGGATCCCGTCCTTATATAACTTCCACCACGGCTCGTAGCCCGATTTAAACATACCAAATCATATTAAAATGTGAGGATCTCGCCCTCAGTTCTCAATCACAAGTAATATGCACATCGTGCCAATCGAAACATTCCATTTTCTTCTTTTAAATATTTTCCGTTCAACCAAATTACAACACGTAATGATAGACATAGCTATCTCCATAGAATCTTCCAATATGAGTATTCACATAAGTAGATTTCAGAGTTACGAAGCTCACCCATGAGTGGAGGATATTAGGAGGGCTTTCCTAGATACTCATAACCGAATCAAGTTAAGGAAATTTTCTTTTTATAATAACTAGAAAATGTACTTGTAATGGCACCATTTGATATAACGACCCCAGCCATACTATAGAAAATATATTAACAGGCTGGGTCTCCACCTCTAGGAATCTGACCTCCACCTTCGACATTTCGACCCTTTTTCCTTAGTTGGTCATGTAAGTTGAGTTGTAATTGCAATGGGGCACGCAACCTGAGTGCTCCAATGAAACATGACTCTCCTAAGTCTATGACAATTTCTGCCACTAGCCGAAATGAAGTATCAACCTGCCCTGAGTCGTAGAATTATTTTACAATCATATTTGAGTCCTTTAATGAGTCTGTGAACTTGCTCTCTGACCATATGAACCAAAGTAGGAGTATGATAGGCTAACTTATCGAACCTGATGGCATATTCTGACACCGTCATGGTGACCTGACACAACCGTTCAAACCCTATGTGCCACGCATTATGGAGAGTCCGAGAAACAAACTCTTTCAAAAGCATTTATGAGAACTGAGTCAAGTAGTTGATGTTGCACTGTCTGGTCGTCCTCTTCGTAGGCTTGCCACAAACATCGGCAGCCAATTTTTTCTTTTACTATGTTGACTCAACACTGCTGAACTACCCCAATTATTCATATACTCTTCATTATTCTTTGGGGTAACTCTTATCCCTATTGATGCACAATGATCCCAAAAGTAGATCTCTATACAAATAATTCTTGGCACGAACTATATAGTCTAGAAGCTCGTCAACCACTGTACTCCCTCTGGAGCACTCCCAAAATCCGCAACCGTGACTTCTACGCTGAGTAAGCCTTCGCAAGTCCCAGCTTTATCTCTTGCAAAATCTCAGGACTTATACCTTTCAAGCAAAGCCGATATAACACATGACCCCACAATCTATTCCTTGACGGTTGACTTCCCTATTTGGCACGAAGTCATAGGTCACAATGTCTGACAATCCACAATGTTAACTTCACAGCTTATATAAATCAACCCCGTTGCTTTCAACTTATTCCCATGTTCTGCAATACTTCATAGCAGCGGTCAAGAAAATCATGTGGGTCCTCAAAAGATGTACCACTGAAATTGTATGGAAATAGTTTGGTAAACTTGTCCAACCTCAATAAACGGACTAGTGCATCCTGCAACACTAGAGTAGCTATAAATCCTTCTTAAATCTAAACTGGTCCAACATGTACCGACTGAGCTAGAACCTCCACGTCTAGATCCATTTGAGACTTTACAATAGGTTTCTGTCTCTTCCCCTAGTTGCATCTGTCATTGGGGCTTCACCTCTTGTCTGGTTAGACGCTTTGCATGTTGTCGAGATTTATGAGAGGAGAAGAATAGACAAGTTCAATCATCAATCACAGAATATATCTCACGATAGAGTAGAACAGAAGTGAAATCGTTCCTAACTTAATAGCCTCTAAGAGATAAGTACAGACGTCTCTGTACCGATCCTTCAGAATCTACCAAATTTGTTTGCAAATTGTGAGACTTAAGCAACAGAGTGCTCTAATACTAACTGTCACGACCCATATTCCAAACCTTAGGGATCGTGATGGCGCCTAACACCACACTTGCTAGGCAAGCAAATGTTAGAACTTATTTAATTAATTTCGATAAAAGTCTATTTAATTATAACATAACAATTCAAATATAAACTAAGTATATTAATTCCAATGCATGAATTCACGAATAAAATCATAAATGAATAAATAAGTTGAGCCTCTAACTAAATAAATAACCATAAGACTACCCCATGGTCTGGTTTCACAATTCACGAACTAATAAAGGATATTACAAATAATTGGCTGAAAGAAATAATATAATTGTTTTGAAAGAAATGAAACAGTGTCTATAAAGTAATGAGAAAACTCCAGGAATCTGCGGACGCTAGCAGATCTACCTCGTGTCTCCGAAGGATGAAATCAGCTACTAAAATCTCCTAACATTGGCCGGTACCTGGATCTACACAAAAGAGTGCAGAGTGTAGTATCAGTATAACCGACCCCATATACTGAGTAAGTGCCGAGCCTAACCTCGCCGAAGTAGTGACGAGGCTACGGCGAGGCAATCATACATAACCTGTAACAACATATATAATAAATCAAGAAAGAAATTCCAAACTAAACGAAAAACAATAAACTATAACAATAAATAAAATAACTCAATTGCCTTTACCAGGTCTCAGCTATCTCCAGATTCTCACATAAGTTTCAAATTTGTCAAACTTCTCTTTAAAATAATCGTAAGTGAAAAATATGAAAAATAGTAAAGTAAAACCATAAGTTCTCAAATCTGTAAGTTTCAAATCCTTGAGTTTCAAAAACGAGTAAAACATAAGTGTCCTCCCTTATCGCTCCTTGTTTCAACGTGCAACCCGCTCCCTCCTGTCCTCCCTTATTGCTCCTCCCTATATATATTACCCTTATTTCTCCTTTTGCGGTGTGCAAACCGATCCCACCATGTCCTCCCTTATCACTCCTTGTTGCGACGTGCAACCCGCTCCCATCAGACAATCACATCTCTTTATTTATAAAAAGATTTTCATAATTTAAGTCAAATCCTTTCACCACATTTATGTCTCAATAATTGTAAACATAACAAGTTTCACTTTAAAATAATGATAATAAAACAATGAGTGTTCCAGCCTTTATTTTATAAACAGCAATACATGAATATTCACCCTTATTGTTCATGATGCGGCGTGCAACCCGATCCCATTTGTCCACCCTTATTACTCCTTGTTGCAGAATGCAACCCGCTCCCACCAGACATATCATACCAGTTTATTTATGAAAAATTTCACAACTCAGGCCAAGCCTTTCACAACATTTTTTCTTCAACAATGGTAAACAAGAAACTGTACTTCTCATAAACTTCATCAATATTATCTCAAAATGATAATATCGTAAAACAATGTTAATCCTGTAAAACAATGTTAATCCTGTAACGACCCGACCGGTCGTCTTGAGCTCTAGCGCGTCGTTCAGCAGTTTGAAGTCATGAACATCTTTGTTTCAGGTATTATGACATGTAGGTGTGGTTGGAATTGAATATCGGGAAGTTCGGAGTCAAATTGGAAAGAAAATTCTCATTTCAGAAGCCTTAAGTTTGAAGAATTGACTAAGACTGGAATTTGGAGTAAACGACCTCGGAATCAGGATCTGAAGGTTCCAACAGGTTCGTATGATGATCTCGGACTGGGGCGTATGTCCGAATCAGGTTTTAGATAACCCGGGAGCGTTTTGGCGTATATTGTAGAAGTTAGAATTTTAGAAGGAACTTTATAAGTCTGGGTTGAAGTGCATTTCGATCTTATTGATGTCCGTTTGGGATTCAGAATTTGGGAATAGCTCCGTATGGTGATTCTGGAGTTGGGAGCGCGATCATAAGTGAATTCGGAGGTCCGTAGGTCATTTTGAAGTCATTTGGCTAAAGATAGAAATTTGAAGGTTTTTGAGAAGTTTGATCGAGAGTTTGAATTTTTGATATCGGGGTCGAATTCCAATTCCGAAAGTTGGAGCAGATCTGTAAGGTCTAATATGACTTGTGTGAAAAATTTGGGGTCAATCGGACGTGATTTGATAGGTTTCGGCATCGGATATAGAAGTTTGAAATTTCAAAGTTCATAAAGCTTGAATTGGAGTGTGATTCGTGACTTCGACGTTGTTTGATGAGATTTGAGGTCTCGAGCGAGTTCATGTCATGTTTTGGGACATGTTGGTATAATTGGTTAAGGTCCCGAGGGCCTCGGGTAGATTTCGGAAAGTTAACGGAATGAATTTCGGACCAAAGAGTTGCTAAAAATTTCTGCAGAAAGCTGTTTTGACAGCAACTAGTATAATCGCGGAGCTGAATTTGGAAGCTTATATATCGAAATATATAAGGATTCTGAAATTTTTTAAAATAAAAGTTGTAGCCCTTGTATTCTAGTTTCCAGAAAGTTAAACCATTCATGAGTTGGACATTTTATCAGAACATTATGATCGATTGAGGATGGCTGGTGGAGCAGTTTCAACAGAATTTTCTGATGCATGGAGCCGACTTTAGAAGCTCACATATCTCGGAATATATAAAGAGTTATATGGTGTAAAACCTATCAAATGAAAGATATTCGAGTCTAGTTTCTAAATATTAAAAAAATTTGTCATTAGGATATTCCTACAAGGAGTTATGGGCGTTTTAACAGAAGGTGTACAACAAGGGAAAATTATAATAGGATGTACAACCTGCACAGCGCAAGGTACAACTTGATGAAGCCTGGGCAGATTGTTTTAAACACGAGTTTTGACCCATTTCTTTCATTTGGTTAGGACGATTTTGGAGAGCTCAAGGAGGGGTTTTCACCAAGCAACACTAGGTAAGTGATTTCTTCCTATTTTTGAGTTAAATATGTGATCTTACACGGATTTAAACATGGAAAATTAGTATAAATTTGGAATTTTTTGGGAAGACCTAGAATTTAGAATTTTGGACTTTTACCATGAATTTGAGAATGAAAATTAGAGTAAATTGTATAATTGAGTTAGTAAAGCTATGGGTAGAATTTATCTTCGAGAAATTTTAGAATCCGGGCATGTGAGCCCGAGGGCATTTTGGTCAACTTTTCGAGCGGAGTTGGGAACTTATATAATTAGAATTGTTACAAGTATTTGAGTGAATTTTTATTGGTTTGCCCGTTATTTGAATAGTTTTGGGGCGTTGTGCATCAACTGGAGTCGTCGGAAGGGCTTGGAAGCCGGTTATGGAGTTTCGGAGCAAGGTAAGTCTCCTTTCTAACTTTGTGAGGGGGAATTATACCCATAGGTGAACTAAATGAATACATGTTATTATTTACGGGGGCTACGTACGCACGAAGTGACAGGAGTCTGTGCGTAGCTACTAATATGCTTGTGTCCGGGTAGCCTAGGACCCACTAGCATGCCTTACATGTTGTACATGTGATCCTGCCAATAATATTAGACTGATAATGCTATTGAATTGGTAATTAATTTTCTAGGAGGCTAGAGTGTACCTTTCTTAATCATTTAGAAAGAGAATTGATTTCTCTGTGGATAATTGTATTCCTGATTAGGTTATATTATTGAATATTATTAAACTTGGCAAATGAGTTTCAAAACAAAGATTTAAATGCTATTTTTCGTGTTCCTTTAAGAAGAATTTTACCACTTTCCTGGGTAACTTCTTTCTTGATAAAAATGTGGACTTATTGTGTGAATATGTGTAACTATGGGTGCCTGAGTCGCATGTATGATTCGCGAGCAGGATAACCCTATATTTATGTATATTTATATGGGGACCCGAGTCGCCGGTATGATTCGCAAGCGGGGAAGATAGATACATCTATGGTTCAGGCCGTTCGACCCTCGGCAGTGCATAATTTATTATTGTTGGTCCGCACCGTTCGACCCTCGGCATTTTCTTGCGCATGCTGATTGCTGCGTATTTCCTGTAATTATTACTGTTTATTGACCTAAGAAGTTGTAAATTGCCAACTGAAATGATGAAGATTTAATGTCTTAAATGTGAAAGAAGTTGATATTTCATATCCTGGATTATTATTAAATTTTCCTATGATACTCATGGTTAGCAGCTCACTTGATTATACTAAACTGATTTATAGCAAGTGTCAAATTCGACCTCTCGTCACTACCTCTTCGAGGTTAGGCGGGATACTTACTGAGTACACGTTGTTTTCGTAATCATGCTACACTTGCTGTGCATTTTGTTGCACAGGTACCTTCATAGCAATATGGATGACTTGGAGACTGAGACGAGGTGCATCACTCGGAGACGACCCGCAGTCGGCAGAGTCTTCCTCTATGTATTGCACTTCCATTTTTATTCCTTGTCCAATTTGTATTTCAGACAAGCTTTATAGAAATTGTAAAATTCTTAGAAATTTCTCATGTACTCGTGTCACTGGGTTCTGGGATGTGTTTGGGATTTAATTTAATAAATGGAATAGTTTACCTGTCGTATTTATTTAATAAATTTTTATTCGGTATTATGACTTGTAAGCAAAAAGGTAACAATTTCAAAAAAATGTTAAAAAAGGAATTTAACTAATTAATGATTGGCTTGTCTGACGGTGGTGTCCGACGCCATCACGACCTTAATAGATTTTGGGTCGTGACAACATGGTATCAGAGCACTAGGTTCCCTTAGGTTCCACGAGTCATGAGAAAGTCTAGTAGAGTCTTGCGGATCGGTACGGAGACGTCTGTACTTATCTTCGAGAGGCTACAGGGTTGTTAGGAGTACTTCTCTTCCTGATTCCTCATCGTGCGATTTGATTCCTTTGAGGCTTATGCCTATGTTCTTCTTACCCAATCTTATACATCGTGAAGCGCTTGCTATGAAACGTGAATTTGAGGAATTGAAATAGTGCTACGGATATGGTGCGAGATATTTTCCATGTGTAGTTGGTTGGGGCTATTGTTGTTGCCCTACAGAAGAATATTATGTTGTTTCAGTTTGGTTGTTGTGTTTCTGAGAACTTTGAGGCTATGCTCAGATTGTTATGATGCTTACGATTGGTTATCGCGTGGTGTTGATATGATGGTAGAATGCTTGCCCATATGTAGGGTAATGAATGACTTGAAGGGAGGTCTTCTCATAGCATAATTTCGACATTTCAGTATTTTAGTTCTGGCGGAGGAAGGGCAATTGGACTATGAATTTTCAAGTCTGGGGGATAAAGTGATAAGACTTGGTGTTATCAAGCGAGGTGGAGTATTCACCTGTGATGTGATATCGTCGTCTTTGATCGAATAGAATGTGTTAAGTTCGCCGGTGTTATGGTTATTTTGTTGCATTGGGTCATAGTGCTGTGAAGTGGTATTGAAGAGCGGTTGGTGTGAGGTGGTTCAAGTATTGAATGAGTATTTCTAATGAAGGCAGCTAGAGAAAGACGATCTTCGAGGAGTCGAAGTTATGGTGATCTTCTGGTTTAGGTGTTGCAAAGAATGATATTGAATTGAGACCGCAATCGAGAATGCGATGAAGGAAGACATGTTAGAAGTGTCAGGGGGCGGCTAAATCTCTAAAATGCCAGGCATGAGAGACGGAAGTCGGGTAGTTGCTTAAAGGAATGAGTTTAACTAAAGTAGGAGAGTGGCAGTGTAGCATATGAGTTCAGTGGTAAGATAGCTGCCTATCTTGAGGAGAAATTTGGAGTGGTTTGAGGATTTTCGTGGACGGTTATTGGGTCCGCGGGCTTAAATTGAAATGTGGTATTTTGGCGAAGGTTGGATATAATAGAGAGAAGTCGCTAGGGATGAAGAAGGATGCAATATGGCGGTGAATCTGAAGATATTGTAGCGCATTTAGTATATGTCCATAAGGAGCGGACGGACTGGTAGAGTTGGTGAATGAGAACAGGCTTAGTATGGGATATTGATGTTGTATAGAGTGTGCAGTACAGCGTCGTTGGAAGGTGTCGGTTGATGATTTCCACAGGTGGGTTATCTCCTGTGAGTAGATTAGCAGTCATGTAGTTGGCAAGTTTCTGCAAGGAATTCTAGTGGTTATTCAGTGGGAGGCCGAATATGTGAATGATGCTAGGGAACTTGAGTATTTAGGGAATGCCAACAGAAGAATTTAGAAGGATTTTGATGGGGTCCAGAGTGGTGCAAGGAGTAGCTTCGGGCTAGTGGGAGAGTCCCATCGCCTATAATTTGGTTGCAGGATTATCTTCTCATGGGGTTACGGATTATTAGTGTATTGGCAAGTTATTGCAGCTAAGAGGAAAGGAGTAAAATGGTAATTATGCATGGGATTTGATAAATGTGTTTAAAAGTTGGCCCTATTGGACCAGGGTTAGGCTTTGGAAGATTCAGAATTTATGATTAAGGCATAGGCGAGTTGTTAGGATAGTGACTCAGTTATGTGCTTCATTGAAAGGGTGTTCGTGTACTAGAAGAGCCTTGGAGTTGATTGTATTCGGGGCCAAGTCAGAGTGGGTGACTCTCGCGGTCCTAGCAAACTCGAAGGTTAAGAATGCGGTGTTTAAGGGTTTCAGGCAGCAAGGGAAAATGGTTGGAGTGTTCTATGATATTTTTCAGCGTGCAGGATAGTATTGGGGAAGTAAGAGAAGTAAACTCCGGTTTGTAGAAAGATTTTCATAAGGGTATGAGACGGTTTGTGGGATTAAGATAGCATGGTCTCGTGAGTCAAGGCCACTCGGGATGAGTGAGGATTGAGTTTGTTATGAGTTGAATGGGGTTACTATTTTTTCTGAGGCAATTAAGGATGATTAAAAGAAGATAGATTGTTTAGCCATGGTTGGAATGGCACATGTGCGACAGTGATCAGTTCCTTCAATGTGGTTAAGTTATGCATGTGGTTTGTGTCGGCGTGTGCGAGGCTTGTCAGCCGCCGTAATGGATTTATTTGGAAACATTCAAGTATTATGGCTTGTCAGGTGTAGGCGTATCCCGGAAGGATCATGGGGGTATAGACTATTCCCTGAGGATTTTCCTGTTTTGTGATTATGAGAATTCACTCGTATGTTGTTGGGGTTTCTATATGAAGGGGTGTTCACCCTATTACTGGTTCAAGAGTTATGATGGAATTCCTGCGCTATCTCATATTGGCATGCAGGTGCAGTAAGCAGTATGTAATTAGAAGTAAGGATCAAGATTGTCGTTCGGTGTTGACAAGGATGTCATGAGCGAGCAAGAAGAAGGGATTTGAATGTCTAGAGTAAGCCGGTGTTGTCTCCAGTGTCACCTGAGTTCGGTGTTTGGTGAAAGAGGCTTTATATCCTGGCCATAGGTTCTTGATGTGTTTTGCAGTATTAGTGTGGTCGGTGGTATCGATGTGCAAACTTGTTACCTCGTGGGAAAGGTCGTGGGAGCATGACCACGGGAAGATCGTATGAGTGTGACATGTAGTCACGTAATGGATTGAAGATTTAGACTGAGTATAAGGAAGTGTAATATTGCTTACATGAGAATTTATGCTTGGGAGGCGTTCAGTTCATTGTGTTGTGGATTGTGGGATGTTTGTCCCGGCTATGAGGGTTGTTCTTGAGTGTTATGAGAAGAAGTGGGTTATTATGGACCCATGTAAGGCTATCAGCCTAGTTTGGTGCGAGCAGAATCAACTTGAAGTGTGTGAATGGGTTTAAAGAGGATTATGGGCTTCACATGAGGCAGATGTGTTCCTTTCGGTATAGCGCTCCTCAAGGAGGGGTGCTGGAATATCGGATGTTGTTCCGTCTTTGTTCATTTCATGTAAGGTTATTATTGTGCCGTGTGAGTTGTGAAACGGCTTGAGAAATTCCTATGTGTTAAGATTCAGCGTAGTGATGATGTTATGTAAGCAAGAGGGCTCTTGAGATTTCAGAGTATATATATATCGCACCTCAGTTGTGCTTAATTTTTGTAGCATACGGCTCTATCAGTCTCCCCAGGATGGTATTATACACTAAGCGTGCTTATGACCAGTATCCAGTAATTTGTAATGGTGAGCAATTCAGCTCCGTGTATATCTCCTTATGTGAATTTTATGATGGGATCGGGTGGCATGCCGCCACGGGTATGCTAGCCGCATCAGTGTGATGTTGAGTATATTTCCCTATATCTGTTTTCTTGTGTTTTACTCCCTGTATTCTGAGGAAAGTTCATATTAGTTGTGTGAGTTGAGTAGTCCCTTCCTGAGTCATTTCTTTATGTATCATGTTCGAGTTGTGGCCTATTGGCGCATTGTGGCATCGTGTGAGGTTGTTGGTCATTTCTGGGATGATTTGTGTCTGAACAGTTCTTACTGGGTGAGACGATATTATTGGATCAGGGATCAGTGCGATAAGGTTATGCGGAATATATTAAAGGAGAATTACCCTTATTTGGTTCGTAATGAGATGAGGACCTAAGTAAAGAGGAGAGATTCAATGTTTGGTTAACTATGCTGCTGGTTAGGAATTTCTACACATCTCCTCCGTTGTGGTGGTATCGCCAGCATTATACCAGAATGTATGTATGTATATTATAAGGTGCATAGGGAGCATCAGATTCGTAGAATTTTGGCTGTTAAGGTTCAGGGAATGTCATGGTGGCTAGATGATGAATTATGCGGTGCATGGTGCTGATTCAGCAAAGGTACGCAGTCGTGTTCTGGTACCTCGTGTGGTAGTTGGTACGGTGTTCATATATTAGAAACATGCATGGCAGAGAATTTCAGGCGTTGGAACTGGGTTCTGAGCTTATTGTATGGATAAAAGAGGATATCTTCAGATTTGATCAAGCTAATGTGCTCAACTGGGTTGTGGTAGCACGGGAAGGTGCACGAGGGGTTAAACAACGATTTCAGATAACTCCAGAGTAGTTCTTGGCACGTTCGAGGACGAACGTATGTTTAAGTGGGAGAGAATGTAACGAACCGACCGATCGTCATGAGCTCTAACGCGTCGTTCAACGGTTTGAAGTCATGAGCAGCTTTGTTTCAGGTATTATGACATGTAGGTGTGGTCGGAATTGGATTTCGGGAAGTTCGGAGTCAAATTGGAAAGAAAATTCAAATTTCAGAAGCCTTAAGTTGGAAGAATCGACTAAGACTGGAATTTGGAGTAAACGACCTCGGAATCAGTATCTGAAGGTTCCAACAGGTTCGTATGATGATGTCGGACTGGGGCGTATGTCCGGATCGGGTTTTGGATAACCCAGGAGCGTTTCGGCGTATATTATGGAAGTTAGCATTTTAGAAGGAATTTTATAAGTCTGGGTTGAAGTGCATTTCGATGTTATTGATGTCCGTTTGGGATTCTGAATCTGGGAATAGATCCGTATGGTGATTCTGGAGTTGGGAGCGCGATCAGAAGTGAATTTGGAGGTCCGTAGGTCATTTTGAAGTCATTTGGCTAAAGATAGAAATTTGAAAGTTTTTGAGAAGTTTGACCGAGAGTTTGACTTTTTTATATCGGGTCGGATTCAAATTTCGAAAGTTGGAGAAGGTCCTTAAGGTCGAATATGACTTGTGTGCAAAATTTGGGGTCAATCGGACGTGATCTGATAGGTTTCGGCATCGGATGTAGAAGTTTGAAATTTCAAAGTTCATAAAGCTTGAATTGGAGTGCGATTCATGATTTCGACATTGTTTGATGTGATTTGAGGCCTCGAGCGAGTTCGTATCATGTTTCGGGACATGTTGGTATAATTGGTTAAGGTCTCGAGGGCCTCGGGTGGATTTCGGAAGTACGGAATGAATTTCGGACCAAAGAGTTGCTGAAATTTTCTACAGAAAGCTGTTTTGACAGCAACTAGTGCTATCGCGGAGCTGAATTTGGAAGCTTATATTACGAAATATATAAGAAATCTGAAAATTTGCAAAATAGAAAAGTTGTAGCCCTTGCATTCTAGTTTCCAGAAAGTTAAACCATTCATAATTTAGACATTTTATCAGAAAGTTATGATTGATTGAAGATGGCTGGTGGAGCAGTTTCGACAGAATTTTCTGAGGCATGGAGCCGACTTTAGAAGTTCATATCTCGGAATATATAAAGAGTTATATGGTGTACAACCTATCACATTAAAGATCTTCGAGTCTAGTTTCTAAATATTCGAACGGTTATTTGGATATTTCTACAAGGAGTTATGGGAATTTTAACATAAGGTGTACAACAAGGAAAAATTATAATATGATGTACAACCTGCACAACGCAAGGTACAACTCAATGAAGCCTAGGCAGATTGTTTTAAACACGAGTTTTGGCCCATTTCTTTCATTTGGTTTGGACGATTTTGGAGAGCTCAAGGAGGGGTTTTCACCAAGCAATACTAGGTAAGTGATTTCTTCCTATTTTTGAGTTAAATATGTGATCTTACACGGATTTAGACATGGAAAATTAGTATAAATTTGGAATTTTTTGGGAAGACCTAGAATTTAGAATTTTGGACTTTTGCCATGAATTTGAGCATGAAAATTAGAGTAAATTGTATAATTTAGTTAATAAAGATATGGGTAGAATTTATCTTCGAGAAATTTCAGAATCCAGGCACGTGGGCCCTAGGGCATTTTGGTCAAATTTTCGAGCGGAGTTGGGAACTTATATAATTTGAATTGTTACAAGTATTAGAGTGAATTTTTATTGGTTTGCCTGTTATTTGAATAGTTTTAGGGCGTTGTGCATCAACTGGAGTCGTCGGAAGGGCTTGGAAGCCGGTTATGGAGTTTCGGAGCGAGGTAAGTCTCCTTTCTAACTTTGTGCGGGGGAATTGTCCCCATAGGTGAACTAAATGAATACATGCTATTATTTTTTGGTGCTACGTACGCACGAGGTGACGGGAGTCCGTGCGTAGCTACTAATATGCTTGTGTCCGGGTAGCCTAGGACCCACTAGCATGCCTTACGTGTTGTACATGTGATCCTGCGAATAATATTAGATTGATAACACTATTGAATTGGTAATTTATTTTCTAAGAAGTCTAGAGTGTACCTTTCTTAATCATTTAGAAAGAGAATTGACTCCTCCGTGGATAATTGTATTCCTGATAAGGTTATATTATTGAATATTATTAAACTTGGCAAATGAGTTTCAAAACAAAGATTTAAATGCTATTTTTCGTGTTCCTTTAAGAAGAATTTTACCACTTTCCTGGGTAACTGCTCTCTTGATAAAAATGTGGACTTATTGTGTGATTATGTGTATCTATGGGTGCCTGAGTCGCATGTATGATTCGCGAGGAGGATGACCCTGTATTTATTTATATTTATATGGGACCCGAGTCGCAGGTGTGATAGATGCATCTATAGTTCGGGTCGTTCGACCCTCGGCAGTGCACATTTTATTATTGTTGGTCCGCGTCGTTCGACCCTCGGCATTTTCTTGCGCATGATGATTGCTACGTATTTCATGTAATTATTACTGTTTATTGACCTAAGAAGTTGTTAATTGCCAACTGAAATGACGAAGATTTAATGTGTTAAATGTGAAAGAAGTTGATATTTCTTATCCCAGATTATTATTAAATTTTCCTATGATACTCATGGTTAGCATCTCACTTGATTATACTAAATTGACTTATAGCAAGTGTCAAATTCGACCTTTTGTCACGACCTCTTAGAGGTTAGGCGGGATACTTACTGAATACACGTTGTTTTCGTACTCATGCTACACTTGTTGTGCATTTTGTTGCATAGGTACCTTCATAGCAATTTGGCTGACTTGGAGACTTAGACGAGTTGCATCACTCGGAGACTAGCGGCAGTCGACAAAGTCTTCCTGTATATATTGCACTTTCAATTTTATTCGTTGTCCAATTTGTATTTCGGACAAGCTTTATAGAAATTGTAAAATTCTTAGTAATTGCTCATGTACTCGTGTCACCGGGTTCTGGGATGTGTTTGGGATTTAATTTAATAAATGGAATGGTTTACCTGTCGTATTTATTTAATAAATTTTTATTCTCTATTATGACTTGTAAGTAAAAAGGTAACAATTTAAAAAAAAATGTTAAAACATGAATTTATTTCAACTAATTAATGATTGGCTTGTCTGATGGTGGTGTCCGGGGCCATCACGACCTTAATAGATTTTGGGTTGTGACAAACCCACTCAATCTTTATGTACCACAATGAAACCAAGGAAACAACTAACCCTTTCCAAAATAATTAAAACAAGACTTAACAACAAATTAACAAAATCAAGCAGTCGTAGAAACATCAGTGAGCATAAAGAAAATAAGTCATAAATCAAATAAATTGGAAACGGGGAAGGGATCATGTTTAACAGATAATTTGGTGGTGCATAGATACTCGTCACCTCACCTATACACCATCCACATGAATTTCACATAGCAATTAAGTTAAGGATTCATATTCCCTCAAGTCAAGGTTAATCCAAGCACTTACCTCAAATTCGCAAGCCACTAACTGCTCAATTATAGATTTTCTTTTTGAATTCACCTCCAATACACTCAAATCTAACCATAATTAACTTAATATCATTAATTAATGCTAAAGAAACTAAATTTACTGAAAATTATAATTTTTTCTAAGTTTTCTCAAAAAAAGTTAAAACCCGACCCTGGGCCTGCTTGGTCCAAACTCGGGGTTCGGACCAAATTACGTTTACCCATTCACCCCCGAGCCCGAATATGCAATTAGTTTCAAAACCCGAGCCCAATTTGAGGTAAAGATTCAATTTTTACAAAATTCCCTAATTCTACCCAAACCCTCAATTTTTACAATGAAAATTCTTTATTTTTGATTTAAAAGTTATAAAAAATATTGGGTAATTGAAAGAGTAGAGTTTAGAATTGATTACCAACACTTTGGGGATGAACTTGGGTGAAGAAAATCGTCTCTAGGGCTTGGTAGTTCAAAAACTATGAAGAAAAGGGTTGTTGTCCGAGTTGGTATTTTAATAGGTTATGGTTGCTATGATTTTCTTATTTTTTTTTTTTTTTTCAGAAGAAAAAGCGTGGAGCACCGGTGCACCAGAAACTGTTATGATAGCAGATTTTTTTTCACAAGTTAAAAACATCCTGAAGCCTACCTGAAACTCACCCGAGCCATCGGGGCTCTAAATCAAACATGCACGCAAGTTTAAAAGCATCATATGGACTTTCTCTTGTGATCAAATCATGAAAATAACATGTAAAACTATGAATTAAACCTCAAAACTAATTATTTTTCTCAAGAACACTTAAAGTTCTCTATTTATCAATTGGACGTCCGAATCATGTCAAATAAATTCCGATTCTCACCAAATTTTGCAAACAAGGCTTAAATATCATAAAAACCTGTATCGAGCTCCGGAACCAAAATACGGCCCCGATACCAAGGGTTTCAAATGTTAATTCATTTCTTTATTTTATTAATAATTCAGCAAAACAATTTCTTTCAAAAATTGATTTCTAAGGCTTGGGACCTCGGATATCAATTCCGGGCATACGCCCAAGTCCCATATTTACTGGACCTCCCGGGATCGTCAAAAGACAGATCCGGGTCCGTTTACTCAAAATATTGACCAAAGTCAACTAAAACCAAATTTTAACTTTAGAAATTACTATTTCTCATATTTTCACATAAAAGCTTTTCGGTTTCATGCCTGGACTGCGCACGCAAATCGATGTATTTAAATTTAGTCTTTTTATGGCTAATAAGCCTAGAATTAGGTCTAATTTCATAAAATGACCTCTTGAGTCATCACAACAAGTATCATAGGCTAAATAGAGACATGCTAAGGTAGACTAACTATACTAACACACATCACATGATAGGTAAACAGGAGTTTAGGCATGCTAGTAAGAGGGAAATAAACATAAATATAGGACAAACAGAGGCATATTGAAATTTGAAGCACTAACCACACGGCCATGTGAAACAAAGAGGTAACAAAGACTAAGGCATACTAGTTAAAAATTAAACTGGAAGCATGTCATAAATAGGACATATTGAGGTTTGAAATAGGCTAATATAAATCGCAAGGAAGGAGATGGCTAAGAGACAAATATCACAGTAGAAGCATATTGAAATACATGCACATAGAAGAGATCATGATAACAGAAATGGAGGCATACCAGTTAAGAGATAGCAACAGGAAAGTGAAGGCAAATAGGATCCAAGAGTCTGGCCTTGGCTTTCAGCCGGCTAGACAGTGCAGCAAGTAGAAATAAAAGAGAGAACTACAATTGAGAGTGTGTGAGTAAAAGTAAGAGTTTGTGTGTGTAGGTGTTTCTGTATTTTTTATGTGTGTGTATTAAAAATCAGAATGGAGAGATTATATAGCACTCAGCAGAGTAAAACGAATAAGGCAAATAATAATTAAGAGTTCACAAATAAGGCATGTGAATAAAATTAACAAGTTAATTGGGGCTAAACTTAATCAAATAATTCAACAGAATCGGTAAAACACCCCTTAAATAAGGGAGAATCAATTAACAGCCAAGTCAGAGGTTTAGTAAGGTAAACAAACCAATCAAAGACCATCTAGGGGTCGGTTTAAGCAATTAAATCCCATAAATTAGGTTGGTAACCTAATTAAGGAAAGTAGTACCAATTATGAGTCACAAATATGGAAAATAGGTAAAAGTTACAGAGAAATACCAATCTCAGCAGAGAATATAATTTTGAACTCCAATTAGGAAATAAAATCAGTTAATCTCTTTTAATTGACAGAACTAAAGAATAACGGGCAAAATATCAAAACAAACAGTGAAATAAGTAGAAACCCTAGGAATTAGAACATAGATATGAAAAACAGTCAAGCAAACAAAGAGAAACGGAATTAAACATTCAAGCTCTTTAGAAAATTTTTGCAGAAACGCAAAGAGATGAAACCCTAGTCTTAGAGAAACACTAAAATCGGTTAATAATAAGAAAAAAATAAAATATTTCCAAAGAGAGATATCAGATAAACTTAAAATCATCTCAGATCTACAAAGATCTGAATAGTCTCGAGTAGAAAGAGACTAGGATTTTGAAGAATGGACCGAGGTGAGAAACATCTAGTTTGGAACCAGAGTTTAAATCCATAAACATAAAGGTAACAATACTCACAAATGTAGAGATGAACACAGGAAGGTTCATCGAGAAAATGAAGAGTTTAGGTAGACTCTGAGTTGAATCCCTTTGAGATTCCTTCAAACCACAAGGAAATCGAACAACCAGTAGGGGTAGAAGGTCGGATGGAGCCTAAGATCGATGAGAAACCACGTAGATTGAAGGGTTTTCGGTGACAACAGCTAGGGTTAGGGGAGAGTTTGAGAGAGAAGAGAGGAGGGAAGGGAAACTGGGGCGGCGGAATGAAAGAAATGACTAGGGTTAGGGGTCGTTTAGTGTAATTAAAAAAGAAAAATGATCCTGGACCGTTGATCTTCTGAGATCAACGGCCAGGATTTGATCTGATGGTTGGGCGGGTCAATAGGAAATTGGGTTATAGGGTTTTTAATTGGGCTAAGGTGGTATTTTGGGCCAGGTCCGAAAATGAAATCAAATTAAAAAGGCTATTTGTTAAATACCTAATTAATTTGATAAAATAATTTATAAAATAGCTAATAAATGATAAAAAATTTCTATTAATGCATAAAAATAATTTAAAATAATTACTTAATATTATAAAAATACACAATGTCATTTTCTTGTGAAATAAGGTAACTATGCACTTGTGGGCTATTATTGCAAAGTTATTGCAATTATAACCCTATAAATATGACTATTCATGAAATAATTAAAACTTAGTATAAATATGTGATGACCCAAAACGTCATCCCGTGTATTTCTAGTTAATTATGTGTTCCCAGGTCATGAAAACCTCCTTCTATCTCACCTCGATTTGCGTGCATAGCCCGGGCGTGTATCCAGGAAGCCTTTATGTGAAAAACTGAGAAAAATGATAAGTTTGATTTTAAAATTTGAATTAAGTTGACTTTGGTCAACATTTGGTAAACGGACCCGAATCCAGACCCGTGATTTGACAGTCCCGAAGGGTCTGTAGCAAAATATGGGACTTGGGCGTATGCCCGGAATCGAATTTCGAGGTCCAAAGCACGAGAAATGAATTTTTGAAAGAAATTGTTTTATGAAAATATAAAGAATTTTAGAAAGTTTAATTATATGTGAAATCTGTGGTATCGAGCCCGTATTTTGGTTCCGGAGCTCGGTACAGGTTCGATATAATATTTATGTCATGTCTGTAAAGTTTGGTAAGAAACGAAAGTCATTTGACGTGATTCGGACCCGTAAATGCAAAGTTTGATATTTTTGAAGTTTTGGAAATTCTCCTTGATTTTGGTGTTAAATTTGTTGTTTAAGATGTTATTTTGGCGATTTGATCGCACGAGTAAGTCCGTAGAATGTTTTTGAGGTTGTGTGCATATTTGGTTTGAAGCCCCGAGGGCTCGGGTGAGTTTTGGATAGGCGTCGGGGTGATTTTTAGACTTAAAATCTAGTTTTTCTCAGTTTTTTGGTGTCTGGTGCCATGTACTATGCAACGCATGGTTCTTTCGCGAACGCACAGTACACGCTGGGGAGGGGGTTGGTCAGTGCTATGCGAACGCACCATACCAGGTGCGAACGCAGAGCACAAGAATTTAGCTCTACGCGAACGCACTCTAGGGGTCGCGAATGCACAGAGTAATGAAGGGCTGGGGGCTGGGTAGCTATTTACACAGTGCGAACGCATCACTGTGTATGCGATCGCAAAAGGTAGGGGGATAGGAAACTATGCAAACACATGGGACCTGCCGCGAACGCATGGGCCCTGCCGCAAACGCATAGGGCAAATCTGCCCAGTTATTTAAAAACAGAATACATTACGGGATTTTTACCAAATTTCATAACTTCTTCTTCTTCACTCCATCTTAGGCGATTTTTGAAAGAAAACTTCACCACAACTTCATAGGTATGTAATCTTAGACTCATTTTCTTCAATATTTATCAACGCCCATTAGATTTCTAGGCCTAAAACATGGGTTTAAGGGTAGAAAATTAGGGATTTGGGTAGAGTTAGGACTTTTTAATTAATTGAGAATTAGACCTTATTTTGGGGTCGGATTTCGAAACTAGTTACATATTCGGGCTCGTGGGTGAATGGGCGATCGGATTTTGGTCCGAACCTCGTGTTTTGACCAAGCAGGCCCGGGGTCGATTTTTGGATTTTTGGGAAGAATGATAGGAAATCTATAATTTAGCATTGGAATTGAATTATTTAGCATTTATTGATTATGTCTAGATACAATTGATTTGGAGTCTAGTTCAAAAGGAAAAGCGGTGATTGAGGCGCGATTTTGGTTGTGGAAATCGAGGTAAGTGTTTGGCCTAATTTTAGCTTGAGAGAATAGGTGTCGTGTCTTATTTACAACGTGTTTATACCATGTTCAATGTATAGGTGAGGTGACGAGTACCTATATGTTGTTGTCAAGCGTGCCCGTGAGTCAGATAATATGAATTACGTGATTTTTATTGTTATTTACTATGTTATAGCTTGAATTTCACTTTGGTGGTTGTTCATTTGATGGAAATGATTGGTTTTGAATACTGTTGAGTATTTGTTTCTGTTGAGGATTATTTTGTAAAGTTATGTACTTGAGTGAGATTGGTTATAGTTGTGTCCCTTACCGGGACGGTGATATTTCTACTATTGTTCCCTTACCGGTATGTTATGATTTATTGTTAGGATTCATGTTGCTGATTTCTTCCTTGCCAAACTTCTGTTGCTGATATTGTTTGGGTGAGGAAGAGTGTAAATCACGAAGTGTGATGCCGTGTATTGTTTATTGTGAGGATGAGAGTGTAAAAGCACGAAGGGTGATGTCGTGCCATGATATGATATAATAGTACGAAGAGTGATGCCGTGTCGTTTCCATTTATTTATTGTAAGGATGAGAGTAAAAGCACGAAGGGTGATGCCGTGCACTTGTTTTGGTGAGGAATGAGAATAAAAGCACGAAGGGTGATGTCGTGCACTTGTTTTGGTGAGGATGAGAGTAAAAGCACGAAGGGTGATGTCGTGCACTTGTTTTGGTGAGGATGAGAGTAAAAGCACGAAGGGTGATGTCGTGCATTTGTTTGCTCTATGTTGTTATTTCTTGTTGTTAATTTGATATTTAAACTTTTTCCTTGTTCCGTTATTTCGGTTAATTATTATCTCTTTTCCCAGCATGTTTCCCCCTTTTTCTTGTACTTAACTGTTTACTTCCTGTTGTTATTATTTCTTTCATATGTTATTAAATTGCACAGGTTGTATTATTTATCGTGTCCTAGCCTCGTCACTACTTCGCGGAGGTTAGGCTCGGCACTTACTCAGTACATGGGGTCGGTTGTACTAATACTACACCTGCACACTTTTTGTTGTGCAGATCCCGGTACAGGACCCTGTGGACATTGAGCTAGGAGGCTTCCTTCAGTCCACCCGGAGACACCGAGGTAGTCCTGCAGGCGTCTCTGCTTTTAGTATTTCGGAAACAGATGTATTTATTTCTTTCAGACTTTATATGTATTACTCTTAGACAGTATGTGAGCTGTGACTCCACTATTTCTAGGTTTTGGTTAGATTTGGTGAAATTTCGTAAAGGATTGTATTGAAATACATTTATATCATTCTTTGTCTTTTAATTTAATTCTTGTTAATCTGGTAACTCACCTTTTCATGATTTAATAGTTAAGGAATAATGTAAATTGAATATTCATGTTGGCTTGTCTAGCGGAACGTTAGACGTCATCAAGGCCCGACGGTGGGAATTTCGGGTCGTGAAAAAATATAAATGATAAAATTAAGCAATAAAATTATCATAAAACCATTTGTGATGCAATTAGTAATTGTTCATATAATAAAGATACTGGGATAAATTAACAAAAATCCTTAAAAAATGCAGAAATTATGAAAGATATTAATTGATGCTCATGCATTGTTATATATATATATATATATATATATATTTTAAAAATAATATAGGGAAAGATTGGGTATCAACATTGCCTGCAAATGAGTCAAATGGTCCTCTGCGCGCAGGGACTTAACTAGCATGTCATCAATATAAACTTCCATAGATTTGTTTATCTGTTGTTCGAACATATTATTAACTAGGCGTTGGTATGTAGCTCCTGCATTTGTTAGCCCAAAGGGAATTACATTGTAACAATATGTTCCATACTTCGTGATAAATAAAGTCTTTTCCTGGTCCTCCGGGTTCATTTCAATTTGATTGTACCCAGAGTAGGCATCGAGAAAAGTAAGGATCTCGTGGTCGGCCATGGTGTCGATCATGCGATCGATGCTAGGCAGTGGGAAAGAATCTTTAGGGCATGCCTTGTTCAAATCTTTGTAATCTACGCACATTCTAAGTTTGTTTCCCTTTTTAGGGACTACTACCACATTGGCTAACCACTCGGGATATTTTACTTCCCTAATGGACCCTATTTTGAGAAGTTTAGTTACCTCATCCTTTATGAATGCATGCTTCACCTCGGACTAGGGCCTTCTCTTTTGCTTCACCGGCTTGAACCTGGGGTTGAGACTCAGCTGACGGGTGCTTATCTCTGGTGGGATCCCTGTCATATCTAAGTGGGACCAAACAAAACAATCTATGTTATCGATAAGGAATTGAATGAGTTTTTTCCTGAGTTCGGGGGTTAATCATGTTCACAGGTATACCTTCCGTTCTGGTAGATGCTCGATCAATATCACATGTTCTAGTTCCTCGGGAACGACAAAAGTTCGAGGGGTAAGGAAGTCCTCTTCTTCATCCTCGTCTACATGTTCCTCGGATTCAATCGAGGATATGGACTGTGATTTCTATATAGTTGTTTGCTTGCCTTTGATGTTCGATTTCTCTGAGGTCAAGGGCGCTGGTGTTGGTGTCAAATCATGAACTACAAACATCTCCTTTGCTGCGTGTTTCTCTCCGTACACTGTCTTCATACCATCTTTTGTCGGAAACTTCATCATTTGGTGAAGGATCGATGGCACTGCCCTCATGCTATGGATCCACGACCTTCCAAGTAATGCGTTGTATCGCATGTCACCTTCGATGACATGAAATTTGTGTCCTGTATAGTCCCGGCTACGTTCACTGGTAGGATTATCTCCCACTTCGTTATTTCTCTGGCCATGTTGAAGACGTTCAGGACTCGAGATGCTGGGATAATTTGATCAAGCATCCTGAGCTGCTCTACGATCCTCGACATGATTATATTCGCCGAGCTACTTGGATCCACAAGAACACATTTAACTTGAACTTTATTTAACATAATAGAAATTACTAGTGCGTCATTGTGCGGCTGAGAGAGGCCCTCTATATCTTCTTCGTTGAACATAAGGGTGTCTTCGGGCACGTAATCTCGAGTTCGTTTCTCCCTTGTAATTGACACTTTGGTGCATTTGAAAACATGCTCCTGAGGGATGTCAAATCCACTAATAATCACGTGGATAACATGTTGGGGCTCCTCTTGTTCCTTCTTTCTATTATCATCTTTTTGCCTAAAGTGGTTTTTTGATCTGTCACTGGGAACTCTCGAAGGTGACCCTCGTTGAATAATCAGCTACCTCTTCTCTTAATTGTCTACAGTCCTTGGTCCTATGTCCATGTGTACCATGATATTTACACATTAAGTTAGGATTCCTTTGAGAAGGGTCAGTCTGTATAGGTCTGGTCCACCTGGTGTCCTTAATCTTTCCAATGGCTGAAACGATACCCGAGGCATCGACGCTGAAATTGTACTCCGATAATCGAGGTGTCTCTGCCGACCCTTTATGCCTATCAAATCCGGTCTTACTCATGATTCCCCGAGGATTCTGTCCTCGATCCAATCTCCAATCACTCTGAGGTATGTTGCGCCTCGATCTTCGACATATGGCTGATACCGTTCCTTGCTGGACCTCGATTCCTTGTTGGTATCCAATGAGTCTTTTGCTGCCAATCTGCTTGGATAAACTGAACCCTAGGGGGCTCCCAACTGGTCGTCCTCGACCCTAATCTTTGACTAATATCGATAGTGCACATCCACCCAAGTCACGACGGGGTACTCAATCAAGTTTTTTTTCAGCTGCCTGATGCTACCAAGCTCCTCTCATTTAACCCCTGGGTGAAGGTCTGAACGGCCCAATCATCGGAGACGGGTGTTAACTCTATTCGTTTCATCTGAAACCGGGACACGAACTCCCTCAGCATTTCGTTGTCCCTTTGTTTAATTTTGAATCCGCCAACATGGCGAATAAATCAAGAGAGTTTGGGGGCAGGTTGTGGTACCAAATCATCGGCCATTTGGACAAAGTTTCCCCAAATTTTTTGTGCAGAACGGACTCAATCTCATCGTCCTCCAAGTCGTTTCCCTTTACACCGCATGTGTATGTAGTGATATGCTCATTGGGATCGGTGATCCCGTTGTATTTAAGTATGTCCGGCATGCGAATCTTCTTACTTTGGAATAGGCTTTAGGGCCACGCTCGGGGGAAAAGGCTTTGGCACGAACTTTTGGAATCCAACCCCTTTATAATCGGAGGCGCCCCTGGTATTTGGTCGATTCTTGAGTTGTATGTCTCCACCTTTTTGTCATTATCCTTGATCCTTTTTTCTCCCGACTCGATCCTTTTTGTGAGTTCTGCGAGCATTTTCATGATTGTGGGGTCAGCCCCAGATCCATTATCATTTGTTCTTTCTGGTGCCGGCTCAGTACGACGAGTAGTTTTCGGTCCAACACGCTCGGAGTCTTTTGTTGACTTTGCAGCTGAGCGATAGCAATATGCTGTGCTTGTAACATTTCGAAGATCACTTGGAGGCTAACTTTCCCATCTCCTTGATCCTGTGTTCCTTGGCCACCAGGTCGGACCTCTCTGCGTACACTTCCTCCGATTTCTGTACCTAAGTCCGCGTTTAGAGCAACGCGTGAACCAACATTGGCTGGCTCTGGACTTGGCACTACCCCGGGGTTAAGCGATAGTACATCGGCCCCTGAAGCAACAACATTATCATTTTCCCTACGGGATACGAGACCGTCATTTCCATGTACTGGTGTGTTCAACGAGTTCGACATGTTTTAGCGTGAAAACAAAGAAACTTTGACAAGAACAAACGTGAAAAACAACGTGTGTTATCAAAAATCAGCACTGAAATAATCACTATTATCTTTAGCCCCACGGTGGGTGCCAAACTGGTTACCCTAAAATGTGAGTAACAATTAAACTTATAAGGAGGTCTTAAAGATATGTGTTTTAGTCCAATACTGATTGATAAACAAGAAGATGGGTGTGTAAGTGAAGTAAACAAGTTAAATCAAACTAGTGTATGGGCAAGCCTCGACCTCGAGATAGACTTCGATGAACAGTAAAATAAGATAAAAAGAATATAATAAAGCTAAAGGACAATTCTATTGAGAGATGAACGCAAAAGCAAGAGTGTATATTCTTTGCCAATGATTGATGATGTTTACAAATAAGCAGCCCCTCCCCCTTTATATAATAGGGGGAAGGATCCTAAATATGGTACATTTCTATTTTCAGAAAGGAATCTAATTGGTACAACTATCTAACGAATTTGTACGAATTCGTACAAATCTGTTCCAGGATTTACGCCTTAATCTTTGTTCCATTGCGGAATTCCCGCCCATTCTGGTACAAGCCTAAAACGGCATTATTTCGAGGTAGCTTATACTCGACCCTAATGTTATGTGCTTTGGTTCTCGAGGTCTGCACTTCTTCATTAGCCTTCAGCCCGATCTATCTTGATTCATCCGAACTTGGCCTCGGGGTCACCTCTTCGAGCTTATGAAATCGGGCTTACTTGATTTGGACTGTATACAGTCCCTTACAAAATGATTAGAACCCCCCTTTCTATAGTAGAGGAATTCTACTTATGGTACACTTCTAATTACATAAGGAAATCCCATGATTAGCTAAACAACGGCTCTTGATTCGATCCGTTCCGAGATTTCTGCCATGATCTTCGACCAGCCACGGATATCTCGTCTTTCTGTTATTATGCTATATTCGATCTTGCTCGATGCCAGTCTCATTTGGTCTCTATCACTACTGGTCTCTATCTCGACAGGTGCCTCGAATCTCGAACTCGATATCTCGTCCACATACCTCGAACTGATCTATTACGGGATCGATTTTCGATCCATCCCCTGATCTTGGTTAATCAGTAAAATCAAGTGGGGCCGATTTTAACCGTATACAATCTTGACATTGGAAAGGGCACTTGAAGTCCCAACCATGAAAAGTCCTAGCCTATCAGTGAAATGGGATGGAGATAAAACCTGAAACTAATCAAGTGATAATAGGAATAGCATCAATAGATGTTTAAACCCTTGCAATGATTCTAAGTTAATCATAAACATACTACATCTTCAACATAAGATAACATATTATGGCCAATAATTAGCTACAAATAGGGCACTTGATCAATCCATTTTCGTTACATTCAGGACATCGACTTGGAAATTCATTTGCTTTCCCTTCTGGATCAGTAATTTTGCAGCTTCCATGGCAATTGAAACACAAAACAAACCTAATCCCACAACACCCTTTACAAGGAGAAGTTGAAGAAAGTAAAGGAATATTCCCATGTAAAAGTTTCTTTAATATTCCTCCTTCATGCAATCCTACAACTTCATCAGCTCCACCAATGTCCCTGCCTCTAATGAACAATCTAGGAGGGACTACTCTTCCACCAAGAATCCTCCACAACTCCTCTCTGTATTCAACGTGCATCGACACATCTCTCTCGTAGTAGACAACTCGAAAGCTTTCTAGCAGAAACCGGATTATGTTGCAGTCCTCGAACGTTTTCCTGATCCCTCTTAGGCTTGTTGTGTAGAAAATGACTTTGTCACTTCCTCCTGGTGGACACTTCACTTCGAAATTAGAGAGTTCCAAGACTCTGTTTTCGTTACTTTTCTCCATGGTATCTGAATATTCTTGTAGAGCTTGAGGAGTAGATGTTTGTGTTTGTGTTAAAGATTGTACCTCGTGATCGGATAATGGAAGAGCTGTACAAGAATGATGACTTTCTGGTTTCCACGTACAAGTGTTTTCCATTTTATTGTCCTGTGAATTTTGGATGGTGTGGAGTTTTCCTTTCCAGACATCCTTTGCAAGATCAGGACTAATGTTTTGACAAAACATGTCAGGAGGGATGTCGTTGTCAGGTTCTTCGTTTGCTGTTAGGTGACTTTGGAAGTATTGGATTGGACGATTTACTATGTTGTGTTTCAACCAAGTTAATGATGGAATGGACTTGATTTTCCTTGGAATTCCTCCCTTCGTGCTTTTCATCTCCTCTGTTCCTTTTCTTTTCCTTGTTTGTTTCCCTTGTAGACTGATTTAGCTACTAGTTTCCACAAAGAAAGAGTTGGCTAACACTTTTGTCCATAACCAAATTTTGAAGGTATAATTGATCAAATGGGGATGGATAGGGACTTTTCTCTTGTTGCTTTTTTTCCTTTCCAGTGGTTAAAAGCAATGCACAAAAGGCTATTTGTTAGTAGCTTTTTGAACTACTGAAAATTGATAAATATACCTAGAAAAAAGAACATGTTCAACAGCTGGTTTTCAATTTAACTGAGAGATGAGTGCACATTGAAATGACAATTTCTATATGTGAAGGACTTCTCAGTAATTTTGCCATATACAACAGCAGGCGTGGACTTTTATGATCGGTTTAATCATAGATAATTTCACCATGGAGATGGAGGTAACAACCCGTGACGGAAGCACCTTTATTCAAGTACCGTTAATTATCTAGAAATTACACCGTGTAGCTAAGTAACTTTTTATTTTATGTGTATATATATATATATACTATCTATGAAATCCACTTGACTTATTTGTATGTTTAGTTTTTTATATTTTGATTTTCCTTCCTATATCCGTCAATAATAACACTAAGTAGAAGGTTACGGGACCAAATTCAGGAGGGGGACAAGGTTGTGCCACTCGCAATAATACAATCACAAGGGGTGCAAAGCAACTTCTTTTTGATCGGTTAGAGAGTTTGGAGGATATAAAGCAACAACAGTGACTCAACCTTTTTGATGTTGAGCATGAGTGTCTCAACAAGTCAAAAAGCAAGCCCCTACATTATCATGATGTTGATTCGACAAAGTAACTAAAACATAATCAACAACTTGTTTGGATATTCTTCTCTCGGAAAGGAAATTATTATAGGAGAAAAGTAGAAAACTTTTTGTCTCAAAACTACAGAACCCGGGTCCCCTCTCCTGAACGAGCATCCAAAGGATGAGAATAGTGATCGTCCCCCATACAACCTTCCAAGGCATTGTCTACTATATAGGCAGGGCAATACATGCCTCTCATTGGAACTGAATCAAAATGGAAGGGATAACCCCAAAAATCTAGGATAGATTCACATTCTGCAGGAGAATGAGATTTTAGGTTTCATTAGATCAAAGCAATCTCGATTAGAATTGAGTCAATAAAAGAATGTAACATTTATATAAAATATATTTCAACAAGTCGTGTCATTAGGGAAAAAATAAAAGTATAAAAATTAAATGGTTTTCAAAAAGAAATACGTGTCATTCCTTTTTAACAAACTAAAAAAACGTGGATCACATTAAGTGTGACAGAGGGAGGAACAAGTTCCATGTTTGGCATTTTCAGTTGCAGCACTCAGGTATCAAAGCGCGCACAAAATTATTCAAGTGGGCGCGTGGTCTAAAGGTCTCACTCATTCACTTTGATGAGCCTAGCAGTTCAAGTGGTAGGCGTAGGCCACAATATGCGAGACATCTGATCCTGATCCACCAAATAGGTGTGTTTCGGTCTATTAATAGTTGCTGCAGATTCTCAATGACGCAACACAAATAACCTCTTCTGGCTTAAATAAGCAGTATTACTTGGGATAAAGAAACAGACTGTTCTTGAATTTCTGAGAAAACAACCAACACTGATATTACTGTATAAAGAAAAAGCCAGAGAACAGATAATACAAGTATTTATCCATTAAAGCAGAAACAGCAAGAGTTTGGAGAGAATCCTTTAAGAAACTAAATTACAATATTGAAAAACCATTATTTGTTACTATGTCCGTGGACCACCTAGCTATCTGCTGCTAACGCCTGGGACTCGGCTATAAACCCAATGCTGAAGCCAAAACTTATGCAGGACAGTTGCTGATTCCTGTCATCCACCATCTTCATTGTAAGAGTGTATGATCCCTAAATTTAAAAAAGGAAATGAAAAAAACCATTAAATACGTTTAAAGGCAGCAGTACAGGATTTCCTTCCAACTCAAACCCGGAAAACCAAACAACGACAAGTTATAATGATAAATAAATCAGCATACGAAACATAGATAAATATCAAGTAGATGCAATCGGAAAAAGCACCTTCTGAACGATTGAATAAAAATTAAGTAGACATGTAAATGCAATTGGAAAAAGCATCTTCATACAATATATTTGGCTGGTTTTTATTGTTTCAAAAAGAAATTGTATTAGACTGGCCTTTGGTAACCAAAAAATCCCCAATGCAGTTGGCACACCGACCCATGACGTGGGCCTAACCCGCACAACATGCGATGTACTCTTACCACTATTCCATACCCATAGCTTTACAGCATCCAGAAGTAGACTCGACTACTTTCCCACAAGAGGCACATAATATTATGGTTTGAAGACTTGTAAGGATAAAGCAGCTCATAAAATGCAGAGACGGATAATCTTTTTAGAAAATTTATGCAGAATGGAAATAGCAAATTGATATTAAGATGGATAGTTCAAAACTGAATCGGAAAGTTGACTCACAGGTGGAGTAAATCCAGGCAACTCTTGTGAGTGGGAAATCACGAAATCACCAGAAGCTGGGCAAGATGTCTCTTTACAAAGGTCGATGGCCTCGTGGTGGACATGGAAGAATAAATAGTTGACATCAATCACCAGCTTTCCTCCAGTGAGATTCTTACCTGCAAGGACAACTCAATCTTCTAGTCAAAAGATACTTCTAGCAGATTGTTAAACTTCTTTTTTTTGTCCACAAAGGGTTGAGAAAACCTAGTAGACTATGTCAGAGCCCAGTGATCATATGAAAGCAATTGCCACTTAAGAAGCAATTGCAGAGCCACATACTCCATGAAGACGAAAAGTGAACCCAATGCAGCCAAAGATAATTAAGCATAGTGTTCATGTCTACGCGCAAAAAATTCATAGTTTATAAATGGTGGGCGCTGCCAATACATAAGCAAGATCGTAAGATATGATGAACCAACCATAGGAAAAACATAAAATTTACCACCAAACATCAGAATGATAACATATAAATGTGATTTATCATCAGAACATGAGAGTTAAGACTGTTTGCTTAACATAAAGAATAGGATCTCTCAATAATATGCACGAGTCCAAAGAACCAACCAAGAAACAAGATACCGTTTCCTTGGATTTAAGACCTTGCTAAGCACAAGTTTGAACTCTCCGAGGTTGGATTTATGAGGCCAAAATGAAGTTCAGTTCGTTTTGCAACTTCTTCTGAAGCTCAAACAGCATAATAAAATCACCTCATGTAACAGCTAAGCAAGTTCATTTACAGCAAAGCACAGTGACCAGGTGCAGGTAAATACCCCTTTAAATTTTAAATGTTTTCCTTTATGTTATCCATGTTCCATCTGTAACGACTGAGTCCCAACCATGCTACATATTGTCGTTAGACTACTGATCTATGTCAGTCTTCTAAAAAACAGTGTTCTGGAAAACAGAAATTTTTGCCTCCAATTATCTTCAATCACAATATCTTAAAATTTTATTAACACTTCAGGGAATGTAAAGTTGATTTCAAAAGCAAATATTCTTGCTGATAAGAAAGAACTACAACCACCAATCAAAGTATGTCGACAAGAAACTTCAGCAACATGATAATGCTCATTACACAGTCAAGGAATGTAAGCATCTCTACCAGTTCGTCCGAAATTTAATTCTTTCATCAAAAGAGGATGAAGAGTGAAGCTTTTCCAAACCAGTATCATGGCTACATCCAAGGAAGGGGTTTAACTTCAAATAACTACGAAGTCTTATTTTGATACAGGGAAACAAAGGAGAAATACCTTAATCGGGCTGATCTAGCAAACCTAGAGGTTGTTTGAAAAGAAAAAAAAAAACTTAAAATCCAAAGGCAATTTTTTAGAAGTAACATTTTGGTTCGTTTGCCTTTGGATTTTAAGTTTTTTTTTCTTTTCAAACAACCTCTAGGTTTGTTAGATCAGCCCGATTAATCTTGTGGAAACTGGGGTAACGTAGGACTAATGGCGGCCAATATTCCTCCTGTTCACCCCCAGTTTCCCCAAAACTATCCCGAGTCCATAGATATCGTGGGTGGTGAAGGAATATCCTCGTACTATTTTTGGATCATCTCTAACTAGGTATAAATCACATTTCAAACTTACTCTCACCAAGTCCTACGTTACTCTCGATGCCTACGTATGGACCCCTACTTTTGTAGTTCTGCCTATTAAGCTTTTTATTTAATTAACACTTTTGCTATTTTTTTACAGAACCTGCCGCAAAAAAGTTATCAACATCTTCTAGATGTTGCAGCACCTGCTACTAATTATGTGAAGGAAAATCTTAGAGCATGAGTTTGAACAGTGGAACAAAGAAATGATGAATAAGAAATGAATTTTTCTTATTGAAGATAACAATCTGGTGGAGGGGATGGTCTTGCGTTTGAAATACTTCAAATTCATGATGAGCATGTCTTCTTTAGTGGTATAATCCTCGGGGGTGAATTTCCAGAGGAATTGCTGAATGGAGATGATACATCAGAGAATCCGGTTGAGATCGATTAGATCTATGACTATTGAGTGCTGGTACTTTTTTAATTTAGTACTTTTCCTTTATTTTTTTCCTTAATCAAAGATAGCCTTTGTGAGTAATCACCTTCATTTTTTTTTTCCTTCTTGTGTGTTCATGTGCTGTCCAAATTATATCAATGTTAATGTTATTTGCATAATTGGTTTTCTAAGCAGAAATTTGCGTTTTCTTATAATACGTAATTATTACAAATGACTGATGTGATGGAAATGGTTTTCATCTTATTGCGTAGTAATGGTCTAAAATTTGAAATTTAAGCTTATTTTGTGTGAATAATAATTACGTGAAAGAATAATAAACCTCTCATACACGTTATGAAGCAACTTGCCCATGCAATCCAACCCCCACATTTATTTCTATGGCACCTTTTAATCATCCAACCGTCTTCAAATTAATTGACACCATTATAGTCGAGCCCTTTTTTACATAAGACAGACCACACCCCTCACCTTCCCCTCATATTCAAAAGCCATTTTCTAAATTTTCTTCCACAAAACAAAATGCCACACAGAAGAGATAACCAAGCCTCCTTTGATCAAATGGCCAGGGAACTGCACACCCTTTGATTGATGCTCGATGAAGCCATGGACTATATCCATCAAAGATATAGTATGCTCCTGCCATTTACATATACATCAAAGAACGCGTGCATTGCCTCGCTCGTCTACGTTGACTTCATTTCAGCCAAAAGAAATGTCTTAGATAAACGGGCACCCAACTATGCCTTCTTGGTACAACTTGATCAACCTATCATTCCTTCCCATTCCATGCCTTGACTTGAATTATGCCTATCTCCCTTCAAATTCCTCTCTAGTTAAGTTGTCTTGCACAAGAGATATAAACTCATCCTTAGATCCAACATAATCAGCAAGACGGCTGAATTTCTTAGGTGTCTTGCAAAGATATATCATATGCATAAATAATGGACAATGTTAGGCATGACTTCACTAATTGCTGCCTTGATACTTTCACATTGGTCAATATACACATAGGGTGCACCCCTCCCATTGCATAAATCCGGCTCGAGAACAACCAACGGGAAGTATATACGTTCTCATGAGATATTAATGCACAACATTGGCAATGGTGATTAACACCCACGAATGAAGCAAACGACATCTGATGTTTGTTGACAAGATATTTAGTATCTGACCAAAACATGAAATTCCTAGTAAGCGGCCTTACACTAAGGATGAACCCAGATTACATTCCTTAATTTCCCTTGACAATCATTATCCATCAAATGGAAGAAGTCCCCGCTTTTCATTTGCATTTCAAGAAAAACCTTTCTGATAGAATCCGCATTAGTTGCATCCATTCTCAACCTCCTAGTACTGTTAATGTAATTACGCAATCCTCCGGCAAACATCCCAATTTGTCAGGTCCGCCAACGCGAGCCTGGTGTGATCTAATATTTTTAGCAACTGGAACGCCTACTGTATGATTAGCTTCCAATGTTCTCATCAAACCTCTTGATGAAATCTTGTGTCCAGCCATAAGTCTTTCAGGGTTCAATTCATGTGTATGAAATAGAACTGCCAGGGTCATATGCCAAAGTCCATTACATCCCAACATAGCATTAACCATAGCTGGACAACGAGGAGTCTACTTATCAATCCTGGACTCTTTAGCTTTTCCCCCCTTCTATCGCATGTAGCACATAATTCCCGTCATTTCACACTGATCTCTTTACGATACTAAACCCTTTCAATCTAGCATGTTCCTTATAAAACTCATACAAAAGATCTATGCTAAAAAACATCATACCTGACATAGGGCCTTGATCTGCATCATATTCACATTCAACAATTTGCCCAAAGTCCCTTTTCATTCCTATATCCTCATTTTCATCATTCGACGGATCTGTTGTTTCATCATTGTTGAACATACTATTGTCATCACTGAGCCCAAATAGATCATACATGATTTGTTTGCCTCACAACCATCGCATTAGGAAATCCTTCGCTCTCCTTCCATTTTTTGAAACTAATGAAAAACTAAGATTTGGACGAAAAGGCAACGTTCGTATTATGGATGAAGAGATAATGGTAATGTTTGTATTTTGGATAAAGAGATAATGGAAGGTGAAGAAGTTCTGAATAGATGAATATAATTTGGATGAAAATTTATATGCAAAACGCACGCGCAATTATTACCATCTAGCATGCTTGATTTGCACTCTAATCTATGTAAGTTTTATTTAATTAATCTTTGGGAGGAAAGTTTAATTTTGGAGGGAAATGTTTAGAGAGAATCTAAAGTTAATTCCGCCTAAAACAAGTGAAGGGCACTGTAGTCTTTTCGTTGTGTTTGAACGCTATTTGGACAAGGCCATTTGGACAAAGATCATTCTCGTAATTTAAAAGGAAACATTTGCAGCTTTGGGCCATCCACCTCAGCTTGTGATGGACCAGAACCTTAACCACATTTGACAAGACAAATAGTCTATGTGCTTGCAGTACAAAACTGTGTAACTACCCAATCTAACCCTACATGTAACGACAGTGGGTTGCACATTTTCCATAGTTTCTTTTCTGTTTGTGAACCTATGTTCACCTCCCAAATACAATTTCTTAAATAATTAAAAAAGTTATAGCTGTAGTTTTGGGCCAGCCATCTCAGCTAGTGATGCACTAAACCCAGAAATGCTAAAAAATGTTTAGGTGGGTCACAAGTAGGGCATTTGCTAAAGAATTTAATATGCTTCTGTAACGAACTAGCTCACGGTTCGACGAGTTTGATAAGAATTCAATCCAACTTGAGCTTGTAGACAAGGAAGAGAATTCATCATACTCGGGAATGGCAGCACCACCCTATTAGTTCATGCTACTAATGTTATGCGGGAGTCCATATATGTAGAATCACATCTCTTAGTGAAATGCTAAGTGAAGAGAATTTACATTACTCACTAAGTTTAACAAAGAGATCTTAGCCCCCACACAAGTATCAATACAGACACGCACATGTTGTCAATGACTTTCCAGGACCAATATACTTTTTGTCCTAGGCCTTGTTCGTCAACACTTCCCACGGGATGAAGGATAAAAGCGAATGAAAAAATAACACAGAAATGAAAAGTAAGAATCCCAACATCATTGCAAATATTCACGTTATTTTTTATAAAGTAACTTTTTTTTACTACAAGTGTACTTGACGTAATATCATCTCCAGCGATGACATAAAATTTGGTTGCCTTGTACTATTTCCTTTTCCAACCTCATGTTAGGATATAAAACTGCAATAATTTCAACCAAGCCATGCACGTTTTTGGATGCCACTGGCATCCCTCAATTTCCACACGACACCCTTACTTCCACACAAATACAAACTCCCAATTGTTAGCAAGACATTAGCAGATTATTGCGAGTAGGCAATAAAACCAGCAAATCATTAGGTAGCAGGTAAATTAGTTTATCAGCTTGATTACTTAGTTTACATTAATATGACGAGGAGAAAAAAGATTAAATTTGCAATTAATTCATTACCTGTGGATGCACTGATACTGAATGTGGTCTTTTTACCTCCGCTGACGGGATAGGGTGTTATATCAATTCCACTGACCTTAACAGCGTAGTCGGTCTTTTTATCTGCAAAAACAAAAAATAATTTCTTCAGTTGCCACAATATCAGAATTATCTATAATAAATCCTCAATGTTTCCCAGAAGAATATTTTTAACGGATTCCTCACTACTAAAATGCTCAATTTCACTGGAAAAAATATCCTCTTAATACAAAATGTTGTTTTAAAATCTAGAATTTAATTCTATACACCTTCTCAGACATTTGGAGTTAAGAAAGAAGTGATCTTTGTTTTTTTTTCAAAGTTACCACTTATACTACAGAGTAATTTTTGTGATCATTTAGCAGTATGTACAACATTACCACTTATAGTGGTTTCTTCGTGAAGTACAACTTATAGCGTGTCATGTAGTTTGTAAATATCTAATAAACTTTATTTTCAAAAAGAGAAATAATTTCTAACAAATTTAAATCCGCAAGATGGACTTCCTCCAAGAGTGAAAAAGACAAAAAACAAAGCTTGTACAAGCTTCCAACTTTAGCAAAGAATATCAATTCAACAAATCACCAAAAATCAGAGAGTAAAAATAAAAAAAGAAATAAGAGGAAAAGAAAACCCTAAAACTGAAAAACATAAATGGTTATCTACCAAACAGATTCAAAAGACAATCAAACAAGAAGATCCAACAAAATCTCCATTGGAAAAACTAAATCAACAAAATTCGGGTTGCATATTGAACAGAAAGAAAGTCAAAGGAGTAATAAGGAAAAACTCACTGCAATATTCAAAATCGGTGGATTCAGCGGAAGTGAGAGGAGAGAGAAGACATAGGAATAACAGAAGACCAACAAAGCGTTTCACGGCAATCATTGCCATTTGATCGGAGCAAAGCAAAGCTAAGGACGGATACAGATAAAGATGGGACAGAATATGTAGGAATAATAATGGTTGAAAGTCCCCAGTCTCCCCTTAAAGCGTTATAACCACCGACTCCAAATTATCACCTAGTTGCACTCCTACTTACAGCTTGTTTGGATTTCGTTATATATCATATTGTTATTTTAAAATATAATGTTTGTTTTGGTCTATCAATTTGGTGCGGTTGCCCCATTTTTTTTTATCTTTTTCTCTTATCTTATTCTTTACTATTATTAAACTAGCTTTAATATACGTGCGTTGTATGTGTAATTAGCATTAATTAGTAAAATATATATATTTAAAGAACGTATAAGTCAACTTATCAAATGCTAAGTTTTAAAATATTTATATTAAGTTAATATTTTAAAATAAGTAACTTTGTATAGAAAAAAGTATAGGAAGTTATCATTTATTTGAACGAATACCAGAAAGAAAATTAATTAATGGCAACTAACTTAGAATATATTTTGTCTTCTAATATTTCATTCTTATTGTTTTTAACAGTTTGATTTTTACTACTATATTATAATCTATTTTATTGTAAATTCGAAAAAATGACTTGAATTTTTCACAAATTAGTTAAATCAAAGACTTTTTGATTAATTAGGATTGTTCTGAACGTTAAAGAGATTTTTTTGTTATTAATTCAAATCTTAATAATAGCTCATCCCAAGTTTTAAATATTTAATTGTAATTATAATTTTTATTCAATAAGAATTTTACGTTCAATATAATAAAAAAATCTTTTAGGGTACGCGCATCACGCGTGTATCCTATCTCAATGAGTGTTTGAGTTATGAAATAAAAGTATAAGTTCCTGACAATAGTCATTAATATTGACTGACATTGTACGTATAACTAACTCAATTAAGGAAAAAAAGGTCTCATAGAAATCCCCAATCATTATTTAATAATTCAACTTAAATTTTATGTCACTTTTTTAATAAAATAAAGTTAGCATGCTTCTTTTTCGGTAGTACACATAGTCAGTGAAAACATAAATAGTGGATAGAACTTCACACATATAGCAAACAACTAATAATCCATGAATTTCAGACGAACACACAATCAAAGTGCCCTGAAAATGAGAATCAAAAGGAATACTAAAGTAAGCTAGTAAAATACACCGGAGAATGACTTAGAATTATATTTAAAAGAATAAATTTAGTTTTGATATATCATTATTCAAGTGGAATTAGTATTTAAATAATTCTAATATTTATTAACTCCCTTTGTCGTTATATTTGAAAATAATTAGTTTTATGATAATTCTAGAATTTATTTTAGAAGGTAAAAAGATCGATACACATTTCGATTGGAGAATACGTATTTCTTATTAATTTGAACTTTGAAGGGCACATCTTTTGAAAAAAAAAATCAAAAATTGTAGTAATTCCTGTAACATGATATTGAATCTAAAATGATTGATATATCTGCTTTTTGGTAATTAAATTTCGATATTTATTATATGTTTTTATTATGATTCTTCAAAAGGCCATCAATAAAAATAATTATATTTTTTTTAGAGATTTGGAATAAAGAGGGTCATAATATAGTTTATAGAAGAAACTGGTTCACATAGAAGAAACTGGTTTACACGTAAAAAAATTTGAGCAAACATATTTTATATTAATTTGAAGGGCATATCCTTTGGGGTAAGCTTACAAAAATGTAGTATTGTTGTGACATAATATTAAATCTGACATGATCTAAATCGTTATATATTTTTATTATAATTCTTCAATCAGTCATCAAATTAACACTAATTAAAAATTGTATCTTTCTTTTAGAACTATTGGAATGAACGGCTAGGTCGTATAGTTTCATAGAAAATAAATGAATAATTAAGTACCAATGTAAGGTCTAAAACTGACTAATAATGAATGTGTATTTTACAATCAATAACTTATTATGTATGCAAAAAACTATAGAGGGTTATTTATTGCAATAGATGAAAAATTAGAATAATAATAATAAATGTCAACTTATTTTGAATTCTTATTATTTTATTCTTATTTCTTTTATTTTGAATTTTAACCAAGTTAATTTTTAATAATATATTAATTGATTCAACTTTATTTTCTAATTTTTTTCATCATCGGTGGTCTTTTTCATTGAAATATATCTATTTAAAGCAAGATTTTTGTAATCTGAAGATATTTTTACTTGTATGATGAATTTAAATAATAATGAATTTAATTTTTTTTCTAATTAGCTATTCCAAATGCTTAATTATTTATATTCATCGATAAGAGATATAAATTATATTTTATTGATTTAAATCTTAATATTAGCTCATACCAAATTTTAAATATTCGATTATAATTATATTTTATTGAAGAAAAATTCTTGTGTCAAATTGTAAGAAAATCAAATGAGCGGAAAATAGTTTCGTATATTTTAAAGTATTTTTATATAAAAAAGTTTCACCTAAATCAAAACATAAAAAAAATTACTTTGTCATCTTCCAAGAACGCCGTACGTCTTCTTTCTTTTTTGATTGAATTATTGGTATATGTCCAAAGGAATAAACTTCCAAATACTAAGTGGTTATGTCGTATTTGGTTAGTATTTTTAATTCTTTCCTTTTCTTGCCATTTATATAATTTTAAGTGTAAAAATTTATATAAAATAAAATGTTAATATTTTTGAAGTTCTAAATATGAATTTTTCTACGTAATCCAAATAAGGAAGAATATAATATATAAAATTTAGTTGATTTTGTAGTCCTATATATTAGGAAAATAATTAAATGAGTATTCTTACACATTAAGAAAATAACTAAATTACTATTTTATCCAATGTAAACTTTATTTCAAAAAGGTAAAAAAAGACGAACGACATTTCTCTACGGGCCTTCGTGCTTTTAATATAATATAGATTATTTTATTTTATCATTTACCCCAACTTTTTTATATAATAAATTTACCTCGTATCATAATTTATCTTTATAATATTCTAAATTTATTTTTTTATATTGCTGGTGCATGATATTATGAAACAACGATGAACAATTCAATCTATTCAAATATTACGTTCATCAAATAATTTTTTTATATTGTTAGTGCATGATATTATGAAACAACGATGAACAATCCAATCTATTCAAATATTATATTCATCAAACAATACAATACAATATAATATATTATGAAACGATGGTTAACAACCATCTAAACAAGCCGTTAAAGGAAGGAGAGACCAGATACGAACGGACCATTAGGTGAGCAACGTAGGAATTTTCAACACCCAACCCAACAAATAGCGAAAAGATTCTAGAGGTGTGCTAATTACAAATTGTTATTGGTCCAATAAAATAAGATGATTTTGATGTAATATATCTTTAAGGGTCTGTTTGGAATGCCCTGTCTAATTATTTGGTTGGGCAATTACTTAGTTGTGTAATTACGGTAATTACGTAATTAAAAAATTCAGTATATGATAAATATTTATATGTATAATAGATATTAAATATTATATATTATTATATATTAAAAATGTATAAGAAAATATATTAAATAATTATAAAGTAATGCATAATATCATAAAAATAATAGGTATTTTCCATATAAATAATATTGTAACTTAAAAGAGAACAATGAAAATTTCAATAACAAATCAAAATTCTTTACCAACGCATTTGAATAAAAAAAAAAGATAGATATAAGCTTATAAAATATTTTTCTTCGTAGTTAATACTTATGCTAATGATTAGAAAACAAAATTAATAAAATATAAATTATTTTTTCGCAAGTCTTCCTCATACAAAATTCTCATAACAACAATTTATATAAAATTTTATCTAATTGATCTAGCATTCCATATATGATGAGCTATCCTATCTCTTAGATTGCACATATATTGTTTGTCAACATCAGTAAGGCCTCATTTAAGTTCCTCATCATCTGAATCTGAATCAATATCATCCAAATTATGGAAATCTTTTATTTCCTGTTCTATGTGCTCTTCAATTGCATCTTCCCAGTTTTACTTACGAATAAAATTGTGAAGTATACAACATGCTAGTACAATCAAGCCTTATTTTTTGATAGTATAAGGAGGAGGAGTCATCAATATAGGAATTTTTTTTTTCAAAACAGCAAATGTCCTCTCCACGACATTTCGAATTTTGAATGTCTTAAATTAAAAAGCTCGCGAGCATTTTGTGGAGCTTGTGTTTGGCTCCATTCTCTCAATTGATATCGTACTGCACGGTAAAGTGCTATAAAGCTCTTTGTATTTGCATAGCCTGCATCAACTATATAATATTTTCCTACAAAGTTACAAGTATAAGTTAGTATATGAATTATTAGTATTATCAGTTGGAATTTTCAACTTATTTGATGATCTCTCTCAAACGACATTTTTTAATACTTTAGAATTTGAAGCAGAGCCTTCCCAGCCATCAAGAACGTATTAAAAATTCATATCAAAATCTATCACAACAAGGACATTTTGAGAAAGAACTCATTTACGATTTCTATATCTTGGTTGATCTTCCATAGAAAGAAATATAAGTTCCATCGATAGCTCAAATACAATCCTTCAAAAACTTACAATAATTTTAAGATATTGCACAAATAATAAATTATTTTTATTAATAAGTGTAGAATGTATTGCTAAATGCTAACCTTGAACCAAGGATAGAAAAGTGGATTAGACGATATCTCTTGCGGGACAACTTTTCCTGCTTGCTTGACATAGTATTTTCCTAGTCGGGACAAACTTTCAAACACTAGTTAAAATAACGGTTAATGGTTTCTCCTGAATGTTAAAGACGATTTTGTACGACTCTATTTCTTTCATTATGAGCTAATGTAAATACAAATATGACCAATTATTCTCAACTCTGGCCGTTCTTGAATCAGTTAATAGACTTTTTGCTTTCATCTCATCTGCAAGTTGTAAGAAACATCCGAAATTTATACATAGTAGGTCATAGCATTCATATGAATGTCATTCAATCAAATCTTTAATAAACTCTTCTCCAGTTAAAAATGACCGATGCACTCTTCCTTTTGGTCCAATACCTAAATATTTTCCAATAATGTTAACTAAAAGCATACATTTTACAAGAAACATCATGAATTGTTCTTTCATTTGCCATCTTATATGACATGAAAAAAATTAAAATAGCATAAGAAAAGCCATAATGCTTTAAAAAACAAATAAGATAAGCTTAGTTCCATGGAGTTCATTGTAGCAATTAATGAAAAAGAACAAAAATAGAAAGAAGCTATATTAAATATGGATGGTCCATTCATGGATAAAAATCCATAATTTTCACATAATATATAAAATATAAGCAAAAGTAGAAGGTGCTCATATCTGCAGCTAACAGATTATGTTAGAAAATAAGATACTAACTTATAACTTCATCCGAACAACAAAAACACAACACTAACGACATCAATCATTGTAATGACCTGACCAGTCATTTTGAGCTGTAACGTGTCATTCGGCGGTTCGAGACCTTCACTAGCTTCAGTTCATGTATAGTGACTTACACGTGTAGTCGGATTAGATTTTCGGAAAGATCAGATTGTTTGAAAGAAAAATTCTCAATTCGGAAGCTTTAAGTTGAAAGAGTTGATCATGGATTGACTTTTAGGTAAACGACCTCCTATCGGGTTTTGACAGTTCTGTTAGGTCCGGATGATGATTTTGGACTTAGGCGTATGTCCGAATTTGGATTTGGAAGTTCGTAGGTTGATTTGATGCTTTTTGGCAAAAGTTGGAAGATTGAAGGTTGATAGGTTTGACCGAGAGTTGAATTTGTTGATATCGGATCCAGATTATGATTCTAGGAGTCGGTATAGGTCTGTTATATCATTTGGGACTTGCTTGCAAAATTTGAGGTTATTCCGGGTTGATTTGATATGGTTCGGCGTGAATTTTAGAAGTTTGAAAGTTCATTAGTTCATTAGGCTTGAATTGATGTGCTGTAACGACCCGACTGGTCATTTTGCTTTCTAGAACCCCGTCCCCCTAAATAAGACTCCCCGTACTTGCTTTTACTGATTTATGACTTGCGGGGATGGTTGGTTCCGGATTTGGAAAAGTTTGGGTTGAAATCGGAACAATTGGTTCCTTAAGGTTGGCTTAAAAGACCAAGTTTGACTTCGGTCAATATTTTGAGTAAACGACCTCGGATCGGGATTTGACGGTTCCAATAGGTTCGTGGGATGATTTCGGACTTGGACGTATGTTCGGAATGGGTTTCAGAGGACCCAGGAGCGTTTCGGCGCCAAATTGTGAGAATATCTTGAAGTTTTAGAAAGTTCTATAAATGTTGTTTGGGACGTATTTTGGTGTTATCAAGGTCCGAACGGAATTCCAAGATTGGAAATAGTTTCGTATTGTCGTTTTAGACTTGCACGTAAAATTTGGTATCAATCCGAGTAGTATAAGTACGTTTCGGCATGTTGGAAATAGAGTGAAGAACTTAAAGTTCGTAAGATTGATTCAATTGGTTTTAAGGTGTGATTCTTAGTTTTAATGTTGTTTCGGGCATTCCGAAGGTTCGAGCGAGTCCGCTTTATGATTTATAACTTATTGGAATGTTTGGACGGGGCCTTGAGGGCCCTGCATGCCATTCAGACGTTGCGCGAGTCGATTCCAAGCTCAAATGAGTTGCTGGTGCACCTGTTCTGGTGCGACCGCACCTGCAGTTAGGCAGCCGCAGGTGCGAGCTCGCTGGTGAGGGCGATACTGCGCAGGTGCGGCCCAAGGGGAGGAGCCCAGGAACCACAGATGTGGCTCCTCTTCTGCAGAAGCGGCCCCAGCAAGCCCGGCCAAACTCCGCAGATGGGGACCTTCCCTCGCAGAAGCGAGACCGCAGGTGCAGTCTCCTAACTGCAAGGGCAGAAATTGCTGAATGCAGTGCCTTCATTTAATACGGGAAATGTGTCATTTTTGACACATTTCATTCATTTCTTGGGCAATTTGGGAGCTTCCAAAGAGGGGATTTCAACCTAGCATTGTGAGGTAAGTTATTTCTACTTAACGTGAGTTAAATACATAGTTTAGGGATAGATTACACCATATAAATTAGTGAAAATTGTGGGTTTAGAGTAAGAACCTAGGGTTTTGATAAAAATAAGATTTAACCACAGAATTCATTATGGAATGAAGTAAAAATCATATATTCTTGATCCTTAGGTTATGGGTAACAACTTCCCTCGAAAATTTCCGGAATCCGGACACGTGGACTCGGGGATTAATTTTAGGAAACTTGTATTTAGGGTTAGGGAATCACTTTAATAGTTAGAATATGAACTCTTGGGCTTGTATTGACTAGCTCTTACCCCATTTGAATAGCCTTGGATCGTTCGGCTCCGAATTGAGGGTTTGAGCGTGTTCTTGAAATTTGAAGTAAGCTTTGGAGCAAGGTGAATCTCATTTCTAACCTCGTAAGAGGGAAAATAACCCCTAGGTGAATTAAATAAATGTATGTGACTATCTGTGGGGGCTACATACGCGGTGACGAGAGTCCGTGTGTAGCTACTATTATGCTAATTGTTCGGGTAGTTTAAGACCCGTATCATGCCATACTTGCAAATGCTTACGTTCTTGCTTGCTACTGAGATCCCTAGGACATGCTAGAACTTGTAAATAAATATAAACAGATGTACGCACTTACTTGAGAACTGTTATGAATTTATTTGACTATAAATGAGCAATGTGTGCTTACTTGATAATAATTTCTAATTGTGGATCGGACCGATCGCCTCGGTAGAAATAGATGCATCTATGGTTCACGCTATTCCACCCTCTGGCAGTGCACAATTTATTATTATGTCAGATGGGGCCGTACGACCTCGGCATGATGTGCACATGTTATTTATGTGATATACTCTGCTTAAATGCTTGAAATGTACTTATTACATGACATGTCTGGAATTGGTATACTGCTAAGAAGTAATATCCTATTTCTCCTTTTTTTGGGATTGTCATCATATTCATGTTATTCATTCTTAGCACAACACCTACATATTATTGATATTGGCCTTAGTAAGTGTCAAGTCGACCCATCGTCTCTACTTCTTCGAGGTTAGACTGGATACTTGCTGGGTACATGTTGTTTATGTACTCATACTACGCTTCTGTACTTAACTGTACAGGATCTGAGGAAGGTGCATCTAGTCACCTGTCCGGCGCGCGTTCCTGATTCCTGACCGAGATCTCATGGTGAGCTGCCCCCTCTGAGCCGTTCAACAGCATACCAGAGTTCACTTCTTTTGTTGCTATTATGTACAGTCTATTCTGTTTTAGGCGGTAGGATAGTGGTATTTTTGTACATTCTACTAGTTTTCCTAGTATTTGTAACACTAGCTCATGGTACATACTTTGTAGACTATTATTTTGGGTTGTATCTTTATTTCCATGAACTTGTTAATTGTCGGCTGTTTTAAATTAAGACTTATTAAATTACGGGATTGGTCGGTATAATAAATGAGAGCTCACTAGTTGATTAGAGTTAGCTTGCCTAACAATGGTGTTGGGTGCCATCACGATCTTCGATGGAATTTGGGTCGTGACAACATGGTATCAGAGCACTAAGTTCACGTAGGTCTCATAAGTCATGGGCAAACCTAATAGAGTCTTGTGGATCAGTATGGAGACGTCTGTACTTATCTTCGAGAGGCTATAGGGTGTTGGAAATTACTCTTTATTCATCTTTATCGTGCAATTGATGGTATATTAAATTTCCTTCTTCTATTCTCTCACAGATTTTAAGGAAGCGCACGACAAATGTTCCAAACCTGGGAGGAGCTGATCCCCCTATTGCTAGAGGCCGAGGCAGATGCCGGGGGAGGGCACCGACCAGAGGTAGGGGACGAGGGTGTCCTAGAGCTGCCCTAGTTGCACCATCGGCGTATCCTGCGGGGGATCTTATCATTGAGGAGCAGGGCAAGGCACCCCCAGCTGAGCCTACCCCAACGGACTTTATGACAACACCAGGTTTCCAGGAGGTTATGGGCCGTATGTTGCGGTTCTTGGATACCATGACTCAGGCTGGTTTATTTCTAGCAAACCCAGCCACATCTCAGGCAGGAAGGGGAGCACAGACTCCTACTTCTTAGGCTCCTGGTCATGTTGTTGCAGTGTATCAGACTCCGGGTGCACTACCCGCGGACGGGGCTCAGCCGGTTACCATAATGGTACACGAGCCTAGACCGGCTGTGGACAGTGATCCACAGAAGTTATTGAACAGATGGACTAAGCTACACCCTCCTGTCTTCGGAAGTGAGCATCATGAGGATGCCCAAGATTTCATTGATAGGTGCAGGGATATACTGCACAACTTGAGGATATTGGAGTCTCATAGGGTTGACTTCACTACGTTCCAGCTGGAGGGCAGGGCCCGTAGATGGTGGCAGTCTTATGTTCTTGGCAGGCCAGTTGGTTCTCCTCCCATTACTTGGAGTCAGTTCACACAAATTTTCCTGGATAGGTATATTCCACCCTCTGAGAGGGAAGAGCTGCGGTATTCGTTTAAGCAACTTGAGCAGGGTCAGATGTCGGTGAACGACTATGAGGCGAGGTTTTCTGAGTTGTCCCATCGTGCACTTATGATACTTACTACTGACGCAGAGAGGGTGCGGAGGTTTGTTGCAGGGTTGCATTAAGGTATTAGGGCCAACATGGCTCGAGAGGTGGAGATAGGGGCTTCTTATCAGTTGGTAGTGGAGATTGCTCGGAGGATTGAGGGCTATCGTCTGAGAGGTAGAGAGCAGATGCAGCAGGACAAGAGGGCTCGATTCTATGGAGAGTTTAGAGGTGCCCCAACTAGGGGCAGAGGTCAGTTTGGGAGGGGTTAGCCCAGCAGGCCCCCATATTCGACACCACCACCTCCTCGAGGTGCTCCAGCGCGCCCCTATTTCAGTGCCATTCCAGAGAGTTCATACCGCCCGCTAGCTATCCAGGGTTCTTCCAGTGGGTGTTCAAGTCCCCAAGGTTCTTCTGGTTCCTACTTCATTTCCATACCGGAGAGTTCATACCGCCCACCAGCTATTCAGGCTTATTCCAGTGGGTCTACATGCCATCAGAGTCATACATCGAGGTAGCAGGTCACCGCATCGATGAGTTGTTTTGAGTGTAGAGACCTTAGTCACATGAGGAGGTACTGCCCTAGAATTTGGGGCAAGGCAGTGCAGCAGGGTCAGCAGCCTATGATTACAGCACTGGCTGCCCATCCACCCAGAGGCGGAGGACAGACTGGTAGGGGTCGTTCTAGAGGTGGAGGCCAGGCGGGGAGAGGTCAGCCAACTACTGTTCAGTCAAGTGGAGGCCAGCCAGTTGGCGCTCCAGCCAGATTCTATGATTTTCCGGCTAGACCAGATGCATTGGCCTCAGATGTCATTATCACAGGTATTATTTTCGTCTACGAAAGGTATGCTTCCATATTATTTCATCCAGGGTCTACCTATTCATATGTATCATCTATGTTTGCTCATTTTGTGTATATTCCTCGTGAGTCCTTGGGTACTCCTGTTCATGTGTCCACTCCTGTGGGCGATTTTGTAGTCGTGGATCAGATCTACCCCTCCTGCGTGGTCACATTCTATGGTTTTGAGACTAGAGCAGATCTCATGTTGCTTGCGATGACCGACTTTGAGGTCATCCTGGGCATGGACTGGTTATCCCCATATCACGCCATCCTAGATTTCCATGCAAAGACTGTTACTTTAGCGATGCTAGAGTTGCCAAGGTTGGAGTGGAAGGGTTCCTCAATAAGTACATCTAGTCGGGTTATTTCTTTTCTGAGCATATGGTCGAGAAGGGTTGTTTGGATTATCTAGCTTATGTTCGAGACACCACCGCAGAGTCTCCGACGATTGATTCAGTACCAATAGTCCGGGAGTTCGCCGATGTGTTTCCTTCTGACCTTCCAAGCATGCCGCCAGATTGTGATATTGATTTCTGTATTGATTTGACTCCAGGAACCGAGCCTATATCTATCCCACCGTACCGCATGGTTCCGAAAGAGTTGAAGGAGTAGCTAACTAAGGGGTTTATCAGACTGAGTGTATCACCTTGGGGTGCTCCAGTTTTATTTGTGAAGAAGAAGGATGGGACTATGCGGATGTGTATTGACTACCGCCATTTGAACAAGGCTACCATCAAGAACAAGTCCCGTGGTCGCGCATTGATGATTTGTTCGATCAGTTGTAGGGTGCTAGGGTGTTCTCTAAGATCTAATTGAGATCAGGGTATCATCAGCTGAAGATTCGAGACTCGAATGTTCCGAAGACTGCTTTCCATACTAGATATGGCCATTATGAGTTTCTGGTGATGTCCTTTGGCTTGACTAATTCCCCAACGACGTTTATGGACTTGATGAACATGGTGTTCAGTACTTGCATTGATTCCTTTGTTATTGTCTTCATTGATGACACCTTGATATACTCACGTAGCCTGGGGGAGCACGAGCAACATTTGAGAGTAGTGCTTCAGACCTTGCGAGAGCAGAAGCTATATGCTAAGTTCTCCAAGTGTGAGCTTTGGCTAGAGTCAGTAGAATTCTTGGGGCATATTGTATCAGGAGAGGGTATTAAGGTGGATCCCAAGAAGATTGAGGCGGTGCAGAGTTGGCCGTGTCCTACTTCAGTGACTGAGATAAGGAGTTTCCTGGGGTTAGCAGGTTATTACCGCCGATTTGTGTTGGTTTTTTCATCCATTACATCACCATTAACTAGATTGACCCATAAGGGTGCTCCTTTCCATTGCTCCGATGATTGTGAGGTGATCTTTCAGAAGCTCAATACATTGACTTCAACACCGGTTCTAGTGTTGCCTTCCGGTTCAGGGATGTATACAGTGTATTGCGACGCTTCACACGTTGGCTTGGGATGTGTATTGATGCAGGAGGGGCGAGTTATTGCATATGCTTCACGTTAGCTGAAGATTCATGAGAAGAATTATCCTGTGCACGACCTGGAGTTAGCAGCAATTGTTCATGCTCTTAAGATATGGAGGCATTATCTGTATAGGGTGTCATGTGTGGTTTATACTGATCATCGCAGCTTACAGCATTTGTTCAAGCAGAGGGATCTCAATTTGAGGCATCGTAGATGGATTGAGTTACTGAAGGATTATGATATTACCATTCTTTATCATCCGGGCAAAGCAAATATGGTCATGGATGCCTTAAGCAGGGACGCAGAGAGTATGGGTAGCTTGGCATACATCTCAGCGGAGGAGAGGCCACTAGCTTTGGACGTTCAGTCCTTGGCTAACAGACTTGTGAGGTTGGACATTTTAGAGCCCAGCCGAGTCCTTGCGTGTGTTGTTGCTCAGTCTTTATTATTGGGGCAGATCAAGGCTCGGTAGTTCGATGATCCGCATTTGGCAGTTCTCAGAGAGACAGTGCTACAGGGTAGTGCCAAGGAGGTTTCTGATCACGCCCAACTATTCCTTATAAAAAGGACAACGCGGTCGCTGTAAATATAATTCAGTTTAAGTCTGGAGTCGAATCCACATGGAACTAACCTATTCACTACAACTCGTAATAAGGCTAAGCTCAAACAATTTTCGGATGCAAGAATTTTATCAATAAACAATGGACTTTATCTAGCTAAAGTAAAATGATAAGAAAACTAACAAGATTCAATAATAAGGATGAATTCAAGGATAAAAAGATCTAGGGTATTGATTTCCCCAATTGCTAGATTAATTCTTAACTCTTAAGCTATAATCTCGCTGTAGTATTCTCTGAGGATTATGAGTTATGGTCTACCGTAATCATCTCTCGATCAATTATGACAATTTACTAGAAGCATTCTTTCGAACTACTCTAGCTAACAAATTATGCAACTCAGGGTTATCCCAACAAAACTTCGTTATTTCTAAACCCACTTTTAAATTCAAGTAATGAATCTCTTCAATTATCCAAAAGTGGTGTTGTTCAACAACAATCTAACCAAGTATTCTTTCTCAAGCAACACAAGGCAATCAGACACGATTAATCAAGGGCCGATTCAATTAATCACAATACAAAACGTAGTTGATCAATCATAGAATAAACCTGACTCAATTATATCAAAATAGAGTTAAAGCTTCATCCAAAAATTGGTTCCATCAACCCTAGAATGAATGTTTATCTACTCATACTAAAACAAGAAAAAGCAATAATTTTGTTCATGATTCACAATTAATGGTAAAAAGAAGAAGAAATAAAAACTCTAGAGATGACTTGATCTCCTCTCACTTGTTCTTGCCTCCAATTGAGTCTAAAAACAAGCTTAAACCTACTCTTGGACGAGTTTTTGGGTTTTTATAAGGTCAGGTCAATTTCTGAGATATTTGCACTTTAGTCCCTACAGTTCTTGGCCGCTACACTCCCGACCACGGTCGTTTTCTAACATTCTATTTTTGACCGCGTTCGGCCGCGTGCGGACCTGGCTTTCACTATTTTCTTCGCCCTTTTCTTGCTCTTTTCATCTGGGCTATCCTCGATTGGCCATGTATGATCATAGTAGACTCGGAAAATGCTGTTTATCTTCCTCCTAGCTCGGAGTGACTGCTGCAACGCATAAAAATCTCACTTAGAGCATTTTGTTATCTTTTAGCATTTAAAACATCAATAAAGCATGGTTGATTTAGAGTATAAATAAATAACATCTCCATAGCATAATATAGGATACTATCAACACCCCACACTTAAACCGTTTCTCATCGTCGAGCAACAAAACCACACTCCACAAGCCTAACTTCACTGGGCAACTACCTTAGCGTAACATCCACACCTTTAAGAGCGGACTCTCTCTTTAGCCACACAATGTCCCTAACCGGCTCACTTACTCTAAGTTGGAGGTCCAGACTTGCCTCCATTTCATGAGTCAAGCGCCTACTCTCCACAAAAGAGACATGTCATAATCAATCCAATTCGCGCACACTGAGGACTTCAAATAAACAAAACTGGCTCACCCTCAGGAAGAACATTCTTGTGCCACAGAAAATGCACCATATGCTTGACCGTAGTGTACTACTCTACTAACCAAGCTCATTCGGTCTAGGATCAATTAGGACTTATTTGGATGTAATGTAGAATGTAGGTCAGGTGTGATACATTTGGATATAATAGTGACTGCACCTTCCTAAGCACTTTAATACATCTATTTCGACAATTAAGCCCATACTTATGTCAAACCACCATTCCACCTTTATATTACTATGTCAAACCCCCTACTTCTTTAAGCACAATTATCTCAAAAACCACCACCATCAAAGACTTATTCTTTACACAATACAAATTTTTTTTCCAGTTCAGGTGGCTTCTATATTCACTTTCAACATCGTGCACCTTTATCCGTATTTCCTAAGTTCCACTCAAAAGCCCAACCAACCACCCCACACTTTAAATTTTACATATTTCATTGCAATTCAAGTGCTTATAGAGGTGATAGGGTTCAAATAGATGAACAATTCAAAAATTGGGTAACGCTTGTAAGGTGGTTGCCAAAGAAAATAGGATAACAGGCTCAAAGGGGTTAACTATGGTATATAACAATTAGGTGGGTAGAACATGTATAGATATGGTTCAACAAGGAAAAGCCTATATCACTTCCTAGACCAAATAAGACTACCATTTCGCTTCGCACACACACATGGCAAGTTCTAGGCGTTAAACGTTAGCATAGAATACACAAAGCCTCACTCACACATGGCACATGACTCAATTCAGGTTGGATCATCAGACGCCCCACTCAGGGTACTTAAGCCAATCAAACACACACATTTTAAGGCTTTCTTGCTAGAGTCAACTAATGAGCCTAAGTGTCACACTAAATTATTCTATACTCAATCCTTTCCTTGCCCGTAAGTTCTTAACTAAAAATTGATAAAACTAACTACACCCGGTTCAAATAAAAACCCTTGGAAAAGAACCGTGGTTTAAAGAAAACCCAAGGGGGAGTTGATACACTACTACAAAACCAAAATCATTTTTTCTATTTTTGTTTTTTTTTGTTCGACTTTAGTCCCTTAAGAAACCCGTTGAATAGTGTCCATCGTCGGGCCAAGTCGAAATTAAATTGACCAACTAAACTACCAATCAAATACATATATATAAAATAACAACATACACATCATTCCCCACCCCACACTTAAGAAATTGGCATGTCCCTATGTTAAATAAATTAAAGCAGAGTAAGGTACGGGGACTTCCCTGGTGCTCAGTCCTGATCAGAGAAAGTGTCAGGATCGAGGTGACAAGTTCGTCCTAGCGCAGCAGCCAAACCATAATCTTCTTCTGAGACTTTGCACTTTGAGCGGCCAGAGCATCAACTCTAGTACCCAGGTCCGTGACCGAAGTGTGCAGCCCAGCCATATCCTGTTCCAGATCTGTCAGACGGGTACTCCGACGGGCCTGAGATGGACCTGCCTCATCAGAAATCTACACCTGTGGGGGTGAGGCATGCATTGCCTCCTCCTGATCATCATCATCATCATCATCTGACTCATCCGAGGTGTCGCTTTGAATAGCTCTAGGTGCCATCGAGTCTTTCCCGACGGTTACTTTGGATGCCCTGAAGGCGGCCTCCTTTGGTACCAACCCATCCATGTTTGGGTTATCAGGAACCCTTGCCGCTTTACACAATTTGGTGACCAGAGAAGGAAAGTAGAAAACATATTTCTTTTTAGGTGGCGGATGAAAATTTTTGTCCTGGATCAGTCGGGCCACATCGAAATCATAACCATTCACAAAACACCATATCGCTGCTGCCCTAGGTCCATTGACATCAGTGGTATTGCTCAATGGCAGCAGACGACTGTTGATGACGTTCAGCTAACACTTTTCCTACCAAGTGAGGGAGGCTGAGTTCAGGGTGAATATAGGTTTAACCCATATTAAGTCCCTGCCCGACACACAGATGGTTTGGATGAAGAGGTTCCAAGTGACAAGATTTTTATGGTATGTCTGGTAAAAATCTTCAGCCCCGTCGAAGGCTGGCAACCTGTATACTCGTCGGATGGTCTCGCGTGAAGCATCCACTCTGGTTTGGCGCACCGTGACAACCCGATTCTCATGCTCCGGGAAATTGGCATAAAATTCTCTAACCAGCATCATATTGCCGTCCTCTGGCTCCACAAAGAAAATTTTGAGTCGACGCCGCAGCAATTCCCGGTACATGTTTTGATTTTCCACATGAAGAGTTGCCCTGTCAATGGCCCTTTCGGCCACATGCTTCTTTTCCGCATTCGCACTAAATTTATCCTGGGCTTTTCTTGACACAAACTTCCTACCGCCAAACTAGCTTGAGCTAGCTTGTGACCGAGCTCTAGAAGGACCTCTCGATCCACTGGCCGAGGATCCTGTGGACCGTCTCTTCCTGGATGGATGCATTATACCTGACAACACAAATGTACCTAGTAGTAAGGGTGTGGATTGTGTGAACCCAGGACAGTTACTCAGACTTCACCTGCACCATGGTCACAATAGCATTTAATTCTCATAGGGCCAATTCAACAAACACCTAGTGTGCATAGGTCTACAATTTAGCCCAAATAACCCCATGGAGGTACAAATCCTCCCCACATCAACTACAATGGCTTCACATACTCATCCCCACCACAATCTACCTCTAACACAACAAAGTCATGATTTTACCTCCTCATTCTATACACTAACACTAGAAAGAAGACAAGTTTACTCCAAAATTGCTACAAAAATTTGAAAATCAACTATAAAAAAAAAAAGAAAAAAGAAAAAATTAAAAAGAAAGGGAGAAATCATGACTTACTTGATATTCTTGAACAACCGAAGGTGGAGCTTGTTAATGGAGATAGGGGAAGGAAGGGAAAGGTAACAATTTGGTGAGAGGATAAGATGAGGAGGGGTGAGTTTTGTGTTTTTTAGGGATTAAAGGGAGAAGAGGGAAAGTTAGAGTAGGAAAAGAGAAAAGGTAAAGTGGGAAGTGGGGGGTTTGGGCGGTGTCTTAGGTTAATGGGGTTTGAAAAAGAAAAAAATAAAATAAAAAATAAAAAACTACTTACCTGCGTGACCGTGCCCAGCTTCGCGATCGCGGACGCTGGGTAGAAGCTTCTTGAATCACCGCGCCCGGTCCGCGGTCGCGACCCCGGTCACGACCTCGGTCACGGTGACCAAACAGAAGCCTGCGCAATCTCCTTGCCTAGGGCCGCGGTTAGGACCGTGGTCGTGGTTCGACCTCCGTAATTTTTTTTATGTTTTCTTCAATTTTTACCTTTCCGGTGTTAGCATTTGACCCCGACTCCTCCCGATGTGCATCAATCTTTACCTGTACACTAATAATTTGGTTAGTATTGTTCACATCGATTACAACAACAAAACAAGCGAAACACAAAAGAGAAACATGGGTTGCCTCCCAAGAAGCGCTTGATTTAACGTCGCAGCATGACGAATTACAACAAACCATGGTTGCCTCCCAGGAAGCACTTGATTTAATGTCGCGGCACGACACATGCTCTAATCATCACTCTTCATGCATGTCTTGGGGCTCTTCCAAAGTTATTACCACTTTGTCCCCTTTTTCTTGCCCATTCCAAGGTAATGTTTCAACCTCTGCCCTTTCACAGTGAACTTGTTTGTCTCATCTTCTGATTCAATCTCCACGACTCCACTTGAGAGCATTTGCACCACTCTGAAGGGTCCTGACCATCGGGACTTTAACTTGCCCGGAAACAACCTCAATCGTGAGTTATATATCAACACTAGATCTCCGGGTCTGAAGTTCCGATCCAAGATGTGCTTATCATGCATCATTTTAATCCTTTCTTTGTCTAATATAGCACTCTCGAATGCCTGGAACCTGAATTCCTCCAGCTCATGCATCCTAGTGACTCTGTTGGTTCTCGTTGTCTCCATCTCTAAATTCAGCTGTTGCAATGCCCCCAATGCTTTATGTTCAAGCTCTACCGGAAGGTGGCATGCCTTTCCAAACACTACCTTGTATAGTGACATGCCAATTGGCATTTTGAAGGCTGGACGGTATGCCCACAATGTATCATCCAGCTTCTTCACCCAATCGGTCCTTGTTGCATTTACTATTTTTGTAAGGACACTTTTAATCTCTCTATTGGACACTTCGACTTGCCCGCTTGTTTGTGGTTGGTACGGTGAGGCTACCTTATGGCGAACTCCATATTTCTTCAACAAGTGGGCAAACGCTCTATTGCAAAAATGGGAGCCACTGTCACTGATTATAGCTCTTGGGGTGCCAAAACGTGTGAAGATGTGTTTCTTTAGGAAACTTGTCACCCCTTTTGCATCATTGGTTGGGAGAGCCGCCGCTTCAACCCACTTGGAGACATATTCAATTGCAACCAATATTTGTTACCGTATGAGCTGACGAATGGCCCCATGAAGTCGATCCCCCACATGTCAAACACTTCCACCCCTTGAATTGTGGTCATTGGCATCTCATGGCGGCGGGATATGTTGCCTGTCCTCTGGCATTCATCACAGCTTTTGACCCAGGCATGGGCATCCTTAAACAGTGTCGGCCAACACAATCCCGATTCCAACACCTTTTCTACTGTCTGAATTCCTCCAAAGTGTCCACCATATGGTGAAGCATGGAAAGCCTGCAAAACAAAAGGTTGATCTTACTCCGAGATACACCTCCAGATCATGTTTTCAACACATATCTTAAACAGTAAAGGTTCATCCAAGTAATAAGCACGACAATCACGGAAGAACTTTTTCTTCTGAATTGAGGAGAGGTTGTATGGTACAATACCACTTGCTAAGTAATTAGCAATATCAGCATACCAAGGTGCCTCCTCCATTGTCACAACCAGTAACTGCTCATCCAGAAATGTCTCAGTGATATCTTCAACCTCCATCCTCTTTTCTGCTCCTTCCAACCTCGAGAGGTGGTCCGCCACTTGATTGTCTGTCCCCTTTCTGTCACGGATCTCGAAGTCGAATTCTTATAGCAACAGAACCCAGGGAATCAAGCGTGGCTTTGACTCCTTTTTTGCTATCAAGTACCTGATTGCTGCATGGTCAGTATCAACAATAATTTTTGAGCCAATTAGGTACGACCTGAATTTATCGAAGTCAAACACTACATCAAGAATTTCTTTTTCCGTGACAGTTTAGTTCAGTTGTGAACCACTAAGCGTCCTGCTTGCATAGTAAATCGGATGCATCATCTTATCCTTGCGCTGCCCCAAAACTGCTCCTATAGCATAATCACCGGCGTCGCACATGAGCTCGAATCGTTGCTCCCAGTTGGGTGCAACAATGATGGGTGCAGTCACCAATCTCTTCTTCAGCTCCTCAAGTTCTAACCTGCAATCATCAGAAAATACAAAGGGCTGGTCTTTTTCGAGCAGCTTACATAAGGGGTTAGAAATCTTAGAAAAATCCTTAATGAACCGCCTGTAGAATCTGGTGTGCCTAAGGAAATTTCTCACTGCCTTTACCGAAGTGGGTGCTGGAAGCTTCTCAAACACATCAACTTTTCCATGGTCTACTTCAATTCCCATTTTGGACACTCTATGCCCCAACACTATTCCTTCTTGTACCATAAAATGACACTTCTCCCAATTCTGCACTAGATTTGTCTCAACACATCTTTTGAGCACTCTTTTTAGGTTGTGCATACAATCCTCGAATGAATCCCCTACCAAGGAGAAATCATCCATAAATAACTCCATAATGTCCTCGACCATGTCAGTGAAAAGAGCCAACATACACCATTGGAATATGGCCGGTGCATTGCAAAGTCCAAAGGGCATCCTTCGAAAGGCAAAGATGCCATACAGACAAGTGAAGGGCGTTTTCTCTCTGTCTTCTAGGGCTATTGAGATCTGATTATACCCCGAGTATCCATCCAAGAAACAAAAATGGGATCGCCTAGCTAACCTGTCCAACATCTGGTCAATGAAGGGTAAGGGGAAATGGTCCTTTCAGGTGGCTGTGTTTAGTTTCCCATAGTCCATGAAAATCTGCCACCTTGTGACTGTACGAGTTGAGATCAACTCGTTCTTTTCATTTTGTACAACTATCATTCCACCCTTTTTCGGTACACATTGGACATGGCTCACCCAATTGCTGTCAGAGATGGGAAAGATGATGCCGGCATCTAGCCACTTGATCACCTTCTTCTTTACTACGTCCTTCATATTTGGGTTCAACCTTCGTTGATGTTCTCTAGAAGGTTTGTGATCTTCTTCCAGAAGAATCTTGTGCATGCAGAAGTCTGGGTTGATACCCTTTATGTCTGCCATGATCCAATCAATGGCAGTCTTGCATTCTTGCAATACCTGTAATAATTGCTCTACCTGCACAGCTAGCAAACCAGATGATATAATAACAAGAAAAGTAGAATTGGGACCCAAGAAAGCATACCTGAGGTGGGGTGGAAGCGGTTTCAAATCCAGCTGTGGTGGTTCCTCTATTGATGGCTTTGCAGGTGGTGTCACTCTCTCTTCTAAACATAAGGGCTCGAACTGAGGTTCCCTTTTCCAGAATCCTTGACCCTCGAGGTCCATGACCCACTCTACCAACCCTTCACCATCCATTTATTATAAATTTGTCAAGCAGGCTTCCAATGGATCTTTAGCATTAAGGGTCTCATCCTCTTCTTGCAGTATCACACCCACAACCTCCACTAGTGAGCAATTTGTATATTCACTGGGTCTCCTCATGGATTGTTGAACGTTGGATATTACTTCTTCATTGTTTAACCTCATTTTTAGTTCTCCACTCTCAAAATCAATCAATGCTCTTCAAGTGGCTAAGAATGGCCTTCCCAAAATGATGGGTGTCTCCTCTTCTACCTGGCAGTCTAGAATAATAAATTCTGCAGGGAATACAAATTTCCCAACTTGCACCAACACATCATCAAGAATTCCGGTCGGTCTCTTAACCGTGCGATCAGCCAGTTGCAGCAACATCGAGTTCGGTCTAGCTCTGCCAATGCTCAGTTTTGTATGGATTTCTAAGGGCATCAAGTTTATGATGACTCCCAAGTCACACAATGCTTTTGCAAAAGCATAACTCCCAATAGTACATGAAATAGTGAAGCTATATGGATCAGACATCTTTTGGGACACATGTCTTGTCAGTACCGCGCTGCAGGTCTGTGTCAGAGTCATCGTGGACAGGTCCTGAAAGTCAAATTTCCGCAACATCAGGTCCTTCATCATCTTTGCATATCTTGGAATTTCCCTCAAAGCATCCATCAGGGGAATATTCAATTGAATCTGGCGAAGCATCTCCATGAATTTCCTGTATTGATCATCTTTCTTTTGTTTTGCCAATCTCTAAGGGAATGGTGCAGGATTCACTCTTTGTCCATTTTTTGTTGGCTGTTCTTTGTTGGAAGCTTGTGGCACAAGAGGTACCACATGTTCTAAGACTTGTTCACCCTCTTTTTTCTTACCCTTTTCACCTCTGCCTGTTCAACTACCACTTCAGTGACTTATGCTGATTAATCTGCTTCTAATGGAACTGGAGTGGATGGCGCAGTCTCTCTTCTGGATTAAGAAACTTCTTGCTCTTTGTCCAAATCTCTCCCATTCCGGAGACTTACTACCATTAGCTGATTTGGATTTTGCTCCTTTGGGTTAATATTTGTGTCTGCCGGCGATGTCCCCTGGGGGAGGTTGTTCAAGGCCATGGACAGCTGACCCAATTGAGTTTCAATGCCTTTAATTGCTGAGTCATGTGCTGCCAGTTTTTCCTGCATCTCACCATTTGTCCCCATGAGTTGCTGCAACATGCCCCTGATTTGTATCATGTTGTTGTCTTGCTGCTGATGAGGTGGCTGATATGCCAACTATTGCTGGTGCTGCTGTTGATAGCCCTGTTGCCTTTGATATGGCACCACTTAGCCTTGTGTCCATATACCTCCAGGTTGTGGCATGTTGGGTCTGTATTGCTAGTTCGGTGCTGGCCCCCATTGTTGTCCTCCTTGCCTCTGACCCCCAAAATTATTGACGTAATTCATTTCCTCTCTGAAGACCTGGTTATCACTTTCTCCACTCCATGAGCATACATAAGATTGATTAATGCAAGGGGTACACAATCCTCCATTTTTTGTATCAACAATGTGCACTTGCTTTGTACCCATCTCGTCAATCTTCTTTGTCAGTATATTCATGTGAGTCATGAGCATTGATATGTTCTCTGCATGTGAATTGCTTGGGTCAAGAGGGAAAGAATGCACTATTGATGTCAGGGTCGTATCTCTCGTCATCCAGCTTGAATTTTGAGACATCTTATCGAGAAGAATCTTGCACTCTGTGAATGTCTTGATCAGAAATGCATCTCCAACTGAAGCGTCTACATTAGCTTTCAAATTGTCTTCAAACCCATGTAGAATCTCTGGCCAAGCATCTGGTCTGGAATGCCATGGTGTGGACACTTCACTAGCATCCCTTTGAACCTTTCCCACGTTCCTCCAAGGTTTCAGTAGGTTTCTGCTTGTACTGAAATATCTCATCAATTTGCCTTGCAGTCTTGTTAGGAGGATGGAACTTGTTTAGGAACTGCTTGACTAATTCCTCCCAAGTGGCAATGGAATTTATTGGGAGCGAATCCAGCCAAGTCTGAGCCTCTCCAATCACCGAGAACGGGAACAATAGCAGCTTGATGGCTTCCGGGGTCACATTAGGCTGCCTTTGGGTCACACAAATTGACAAAATAATTTTCAAGTGTTGTTGTGGGTCTTCAATGTGTGACCCAGAGAACAGTCCCTTATTCTGCAACAAATGCAGCATGTTGTTAGTGATTTGGAATGTCTCCGCTTGTATCTGGGGCACAACAATGGTGGTGGCCAGGTTGTCAGCTATTAGTTGTGCCCAATCATATAGATCGGCTTCTGGCACAAGAGGTTCCACCACTCTATTATTTGGATCAACCCTGTTGTTCTGATTGTTTGCCTCGACGTCTTCCACGTTGTCCATTTCAATTTGAGTTGGTGTTTTTGTTGTATCTGTTTGTTCTTCTTGTTGGCACGGTTTAATGCCCTGAATTTTTTCTCGGGGTCTGAGAGTCCTTTGCAAAGTTCACCAATCCGCGAAGAGCTTCTAGGCATACACCTGAGTCACAGGAGAGTTCAAATGTGAGAATTTCAATGGAAAAGTTTATAACACCCAGAAAATTGATCTAAACTAAAAATTCTAGAAATTCTTCGAAGTTGTAATAAATAACACCGTTAGTTCCCCGGAAACAACGCCAAAATTTGATCACGCCCAACTATACCTTATAAAAAGGACAAAACGGTCGCTGTAAATATAATCCGGTTTACGTCCAGCGTCAAATCCATAGGGAACTAACCTATTCACTACAACTATTAATAAGGCTAAGCTCAGACAATTTCCGGATGCAAGGCTTTTATCAATAAACAGTGGACTTTATCTAGCTAAAGTAAAATGATAAGAAAACTAACAAGATTCAATAATAAGGATGAATTCAAGGATAAAAAGATCTAGGTTATTGATTTTCCCAATGCCGGATTAATTCTTATCTCTTAAGCTATAATATCGCCGTAGTATTCTCTGAGGATTATGAGTTATGGGCTACCGTAATCATCTCTCGATCAATTACGACAATTTACTAGAAGCATTCTTTCGAATTACTCTAGCTAACAAATTATGCAACTCAGGATTATCCCACCAAAGCTTCGTTATTTCTAAACCCACTTTTAAATTCAAGTAATGAATCTCTTCAATTACCCAAAAGTGGTGTTGTTCAACAACAATCTAACCAAGTATTCTTTCTCAAGCAACACAAGTCAATTAAACACGATTAATCAAGGGCCCATTCAATTAATCACAATACAAAACGTAGTTGAACAATCATAGAATAAACCCGACTCAATTATATCAAAATAGAGTTAAAGGTTCATCCAACAATTGGTTCCATCAACTCTAGAATGAATGTTTAGATACTCATACTAAAATAAGAAAAAGCAATAATTTTGTTCATGATTCACAACTAATGGTAAAAAGAAGAAGAAATAAAAACTCTAGAGATGAATTGGTCTCCTCTCATTTGTTCTTGACTCGAATTGAGTCTAAAAACAAGCTTAAACCTACTCTTGGACGAGTTTTTGGGTTTTTATAAGGTTAGGTCAATTTTCGAGATATTTGCATTTTAGTCCTTGCAGTTCTTGGCCGCTACAGTCCCGGGCGCGGTCGCGGTCAGAACGTAGGCGTTTTCTAACATTCTATTTTTGACCACGTTCGGCCGCGCGCGAACCTGGATTTCACTGTTTTCTACGCCCTTTTCTTGCTCTTTTCATCCGGGCTATCCTCTATTGGACGTGTATAATCATAGTAGACTCCAAAATGGTCTTTATCTTCCTCTTAGCTCGGAGTAACTCATGCAATGCATAAAAATCTCAATTAGAGAATTTTGTTATCTTTTAGCATTTAAAACATCAATAAATCATGGTTGATTTAGAGTATAAATAGAATCTCCATAGCATAATATAGGCTACTATCAGTTTCTATTGGCGAGGATGGTGTTCTGCAACTCTAGGGTGGCCTATGTGTTCCTAATGTCGATGGCTTGAGGGAGAGGATTCTAGAGGAGGCACACAATTCATGGTACCATTCATCCAGGTGCTACGAAGATGTATCGTGACCGGAGGCAGCATTATTGGTGGCGACGAATGAAGAAAGACATAGTTAAGTACTTGGCTAGATGTTTGAATTGCCAACAGGTTAAGTATGAGCACTAGAGACCAGGTGGCCTACTTCAGTAGATGCCTATACCTGAGTGGAAGTGGGAGCGCATTACTCTGGACTTTATAGTTGGATTTTCGCGAACATTGCAGAAGTTCGATGCAGTTTGGGTCATTGTTGACAGGTTGACCAAGTCGGCATACTTTATTCCAGTTGTGACTAGTTATTCTTCAGAGAGGTTGGCTCAGATCTACATTCAGGAGATAGTTCGGTTGCATGGCGTGCCTGTTTCCATCATATCAGATAGAGGCCCTCAGTTCACTTCTCATTTCTAGAGAGCCGTATAGAGTGAGTTGGGGACCCGTGCAGAGCTCAGCACATCATTTCATCCGCAGACCGATGGGCAGTCAGAGCGGACAGTTCAGATTATAGAGGACATGCTTAGGGAATGTGTGATTGACTTTGGAGGGCAGTGGGATGAATTCTTGCCTTTGGCCGAGTTTGCTTACAACAAAAATTATCAGTCCAACATCGAGATGGCTCCATTCGAGGTTTTATATGGTCGACGATGTCGCTCTCCTATCGGGTGGTTTGATCCTGGTGAGGCTAAGTTGTATGGTACAAATTTGGTGAAAGATGCCTGGAAAAGGTAAACTTGATTCATGAAAGACTTCACACAACACAGTCCAGATAGAAGAGTTACACAGATCAGAAGGCGCGTGATGTATCATTAATGGCCGGCGAGAAGGTTCTCTTGAAAGTCTCGTTGATGAAGGGTATTATGAGATTCGGAAAGAAGAGCAAGTTGACCCCCAAGTTTATAGGCCCATTTGAGGTGCTGAGGCGAGTTGGGGAGGTTGCCTATGAGCTTGCTTTACCCCCAGCTTATCAGGAGTTCATCCAGTTTTTATGTATCTATGCTTCTGAGGTATCACGCCGACTTGTCTCATGTGTTAGACTTCAGTACTATTCAACTTGGGTTATAAGGAGGAGCCAATTGCCATTATTGATAGGCCGGATCGCCAATTGAGATCCAAGAGGATTCCTGCGATAAAGGTCCAGTGGAGGGGCCAACCAGTCGAGGAGGCGACCTGGGAGTCCGAGGAGGACATACGAAGCAGATATCCACGCTTATTTAGCACTTCAGGTATGAATCTAAACCCGTTCGAGGATGAACGTTTGTTTAAGGTGGAGAATGTAATGACCCAACTAGCTGTTTTGCTTTCTAGAACCCCGTCCCCCTAAATAAGACTCTCTGTTCTTGCTTTTACTGCTTTATGACTTGCGAAGATGGTTGGTTTCGGATTTGGAAAAGTTTGGGTTCAAATCGAAACACTTGGTTCCTTAAGGTTGGCTTCAAAGGCCAAGTTTGACTTCGGACTACATTTTGAGTAAATGACCTTAGAATCGGGATTTGATGGTTCCAATAGGTTCGTGGGATGATTTCGGACTTGGGCATATATTCGGAATGGGTTTCGGATCACCCGGGAGCATTTCGGCGCCAATAGTGAAAATATGATTCTTGAAGTTTTAGAAGTTCTATATATGTGGTTTAGGATGTGTTTTGGTGTTATCGAGGTCTGAACGGAATTCCAAGATTGAAAATAGTTCCGTAGTGTCGTTTTAGACTTGCACGTAAAATTTGGTATCAATTCGAGTAGTATAAGTACATTTTGGCATGTTAGAAGTAGAGTGAAGAACTTAAAGTTCATAAGATTGATTCTATTGGTTTTAGGGTGTGATTCTTAGTTTTAATGTTGTTTCGGGCATTCTGAAGGTTCGAGCGAGTCCGTTTTATGATTTAGAACTTGTTGGTATGTTTGGACGGGGCCTCGGGGGCCCCAGATGTCATTCAAGCGTCGCGCGAGTCGAGTCCAAGCTCAAATTAGCTGCTGGTGAACCTGTTCTGGTTCGACCGCACCTGCGGTTGGGCAGCCGCAGGTGCGATCTCGGAGGTGCGGGCGATACTGCGCAGGTGCGCCCCAAGGTGAGGAGCCCAGGAACCGTAGATGCGACTCCTCTTCCGCAGAAGCGGCCCCTAGACCGCAGATGCGGCCCCGGCCAGCCCGACCAAACTCTGCAGATGCGGACCTTCCGTCACAGAAGCGAGACTGAAGGTGTGGTCTCCTAACCGCAGGTGCAGAAATCACTGAAGGCAGTGCCTTCATTTAATACGGGAAATGTGTCATTTTTGACATATTTCATTCATTTCTTGGGCGATTTGGGAGCTTCCAAAGAGGGGGTTTCAGCCTAACATCGCGAGGTAAGTTAGTTCTACTTAATGTGAGTTAAATACATAGTTTAGGGGTAGATTACACCATGTATATTAGTGAAAATTGTGGTTTTAGAGTAAAATCCTAGGGTTTTGATAAAAACAAGATTTAACCACATAATTCGTTATGGAATGAAGTAAAAATCATATATTCTTGATCCTTAGGTTATGGGTAACAACTTCCCTCGGAAATTTCTGGAACCCGGGCACGTGGACTCGGGGATGAATTTTAGGAAACTTGTATTTAGTGTTGGGGAATTACTTTAATAGTTTAGAATATGAACTCTTGGGCTTGTATTGACTAGCTCTCCCATTTGAATAGCCTTGCATCGTTCGGCTCCAAATTGAGGGTTTGAGCGCGTTCTTGAATTTGAAGTAAGCTTTGGATTAAGGTGAGTCTCCTTTCTAACCTCGTAAGAGGGAAAATAACCCCCTAGGTGAATTAAATAAATGTATGTTACTATCTGTGGGGGCTACGCTCGTACGCGGTGACGAGAGTCCGTGCGTAGCTACTATTATGCTACTTGTCCGGGTAGTTTAGGACCTATATCATGCCATACTTGCAAATGCTTACATGCTTTCTTGCTACTGAGATCACCTAGGACATGCTAGAACTTGCAAAAAAATATAAACGTATGTACGCACTTACTTGAGAACTTGTATGAATTTATTTGACTATAAATGAGCAATGTGTTCTTAGTTGATAATAATTGCTAATTGTGGATCGGGCCGATCGCCTCGGTGGAAATATATGCATCTATGGTTCACACCATTCGACCCTTTGGCAATGCACAATTTATTATTATGTCGGATCGGACCATACAACCTCGGCATGATGTGCACATGTTATTTATGTGGAACTTTCCTGTGATATACTCTACTTAAATTCTTGAAATGTACTTATTACATGACATGTCTGGAATTGATATACTGCTAAGAAGTAATCTCCCATTTCTCCTTGTTTTGGGACTGTCATCATATTCATGCTATTCATGCTTAGCGTAACACCTACATATTATTGATATTGGCCTTAGTAAGTGTCAAGTCGACCCCTTGTCTTTACTTCTTCGAGGTTAGACTGGATACTTGCTGGGTACATGTTGTTTATGTACTCATACTGCGCTTCTGTACTTAGCTGTATAGGATTTGAGGTAGGTGTATCTAGTCACCCGTCCGACGCGCGTTCCGGATTCCTGACCGAGATCTCACGGTGAGCTGCTCCCTGTGAGCCGTTCAACAGCATACCAGAGTTCACTTCTTTTTTTGTTGTAATGTACTGTCTATTCTGTTTCAGGCAGTAGGATAGTGGTATTTTTGTACATTCTACTAGTTGCCCTAGTACTTGTGACACTAGCTCCTGGCACACACTTTGTAGACTATTATTTTGGGTTATATCTTTATAGCCATGAACTTGTTAGTTGTCGGCTGTTTTAAATTTAAGACTTATTAAATGACAGGATTGGTTGGTAAAATAAATGAGAGCTCACTAGTTGATTAGAGTTGTCTTGCCTAACAACGGTGGTGGGCACCATCACGACCTTCGATGAAATTTGGGTCGTGACATGTGCGATTCATGGTTTTGATTTTGATTGGTGTGATTTGAGGCCTCGATTAGGTTCTTTTATATTTTGGGACCGGTTTGTATGATTGGGCGGGTCTCGAGGTCCTCGGATGTGTTTCAGATGTGTTTGGGTTATGTCGCGCTCTTATTTGATGTTTCAACATTATTTTTTGGGAATAAAGGGTAATATATTGAGAAAACGACCTTTTATTTGTGAATATATTACACTATTATATTCGTATCATAATTACAAAACCATAGCAACAAGAATCGTCGAATTCCGAAGTTGTATGAGAGAGTTATGCCAATTTTCATGTCTAGAAAGATTACTGGTTTCTGGTGCGAACTTTCGTTCTTCATGAACACGAAGAAGGATTTCTGGATTGACCTTTAACGCAAAAAATTTCTCTTTGAGAACGTGAAGGTTTCCCGCAAAGACGATGAACACAAATCATATGGACAGTGTTTTAAAACGATTTTAGTAGTTTGAGCATATCTTGAGTTCTGAAGCTTTGTTTGAAATGATTTTCGCACTGTTGTTCTCGTTTCAACAAGAGGTAAATATATGACCTTTATTTTACGTTTTTCCATGATTAGTTTCGTTGATTATTATTTTTATCCGTCTTTGAATTGTAGAAATTGGGGTTTTGAGGCCCAAAGTTGAGAAATGATAATTCCTTAATTTTAAGGTTATTTCGTGGATGAAATTGGATGATATTCTGGATATATACTATATAAGTTAAGGTTAATACTTATTTTTTTGATAATATTTTGAATCCAGGCGCGTGGGCCCGGGCATTGACCTTGTTAACTTTTTGAGCAAAGTTGAAAATTATTATAAATTATTAAATTACGAGTATTGGAGTATATTTTGATTGGTTTGCACGTTGTTCTATTAGTTTTGGATCGTTTAGCATTGGTCTAAGGAGTTAGAGAGGCGTTGGAGCCGATTATCGGACTTCGGGGCGAGGTAAGTCTCTTGTCTAACCGTTTAGGGGGAATTTACCTCGTAGGTGTTAAATTTATTATGTGTTACATGTTGTGAGAGATACACATGTATGAGGTGATGAGTGTTCGTTCATATTCTAGAATTCCTAATTATGTCCGGGTAGACTTAGACTCACGCCATGCTTTAATTGTACTATTTGAGTTATTCTTGCCTATTTAAATTCTTTAATTTCCATTTATCATGAGACTAGACACGCGTAAATTATCGGACTTGCTATTTTAATATTTGACGAGATACTTGATTAGCCGTGGAAATTGTACTTTCCTTTACGGATTTCTTCCGCGTTGTGCGTATTTGTACGATAGTTTTTCTTGAATTTTAGACACATGAATATTCGCGAGTGAGTCAGTGACCCGTCAAAGTTTCATATTCTAATGAGATCGGGCGGAACGCCTCAACGATACTCTTATGGGATCGGGTCGTTCGCCTCAGCGGTATCATGTATTACACTCTTATAGGATCGGGTCGTTTGCCTCGTCAGAGTAACATATTCTTAGGGGATCGGGTTGTTCGCCTCAGCATGATTATGTATCACACTCTTATGAATCGGGCCGTCTGCCTTGGTAGTTCTATGAAACACTCTTATGGGATCGGTTCGTTTGCCTCGGCAGTTCTATGAACCACTCTTATGGGATCGGGCCGCTTGCCTCAGTAGAATTGTGCGAAATACTTGATAAAGGGTCCGCGTACTCATGATTTCCCTATCTTGAGATGTGATCGTTGATTTGGTATTGACCATTACGTATTCCATTGAGAAGGTATATGATAATTGAGGACTTTGTGTTCATTGTTCAGCTGTAGACCGTACTATTTGCCTATATCTATTCTCATTGCTTAATTTACCATGTTTCATACTTATCTACTTTATATATTTTATTTAATGGATCACTAGTAAGTGTCAATGTCAACCCCTCGTCACTACCTCTTCGGGGTTAGGCTAGATACTTATTTGGTACGCATTGACTTATGTACTCATGCTGCACTTCTACACTAAATGTGCAGACTCTGACAAGTTCATTTGGTCATTTGGGCACGTAGGCGCAGCTGCTGAGGGACTTTATGGTAAGTTGAATTACATGCTACGATTCAGAGTACACATAGTGTAACGACCTGACCGGTCATTTTGAGCCTTTGCACTTTGCTCGGTAGTTTGAGTGCATGAGTAGCTCCTTATGATGTATTGTGATTTATGCGAATCATCGGTTTTGGGGTTTAAGGTTATTCAGAATCGGTTTGGAAGAATGAGTTCGTCGTGGGAGCTTTAAGTTGAAAGAGTTGACCAAGTTTGAATTTTCGAGAATGTGACCCCGGATGTGAATTTTGATGGTACTGTTAGCTCCTTTAGGTGATTTTGGACATAAGAGCGCGTCCGGAATGTAATTTAGAGGTTCGTGGTAGAATTAGGCTTAAATTGGCGAAATTGGAAATTTGGCAATTTTTGGTCGGCAGTGGAAAAACTGATATCGGGGTCGGAATGGAGTTTCGGAAGTTGGAGCAGGTTCATAGTGTCATTTGTGACGTGTGTATAATAATTGAGGTCATTCGGACATGGTTTGGTAGGTTTCGGCGTCGTTTGTGAAATTTGGAAGTTTAGGAGTTCTTAGGCTTGAATCCGAGGTTTATTTGGTGTTTTGATGTTGTTTTGAGTGTTCCGAAGGTTCGACTAAGTTCGTATATTGGTATATGATTTGTTGGTATTATTGGTTGAGGTCCTAAGGGCCTCAGGTGTGTTTCGGGTGGTTAACAGGTTGATTTTGGTGTTGGGAGCTGCTGTTCTGATGGTTCTTGAACAACTGGGATTTTTCCACACCTGCGGATGGGGAGCCGCAGGTGCGAGGTCGCAGGTGCGGAGGGGAGGATCGTAGATGCGGAAAATGGCAGGCTGGGGCTGGAGCGCATGTGCGCAGGATATGGCCGCACCTGCGAACCCGCAGGTGCGAGACCTAGGCGTAGGTACGGAGTCTGAGGGGTTAAGTGATTTGCGCAGGTGCGATTGTTTGGGCCGAAGGTGCGGTACTGCTAGTGCGAGAAAAAGGCCACAGGTGCGAGAAGCCTGGGCAAAATGTATATATTGCACATTTCGTGAATTTTGGTCCATTCTTCACCATTTTTAGTCGGTTTTGAAGCTTTGGCAGTGATTTTGAAGGGGAATTCGAGGGATATCAGTTAGGTAAGTTGCTTAAGCCATAATACTCATGTTTATGATGATTTTCCATTGTTTAATTAGTAATTAGTAGGAATTTGGGATGAAGTTGAAGGGTTAGGGCTTGAGATTTTAGAGAGTTTGAGGTGAGAATTTGAGGGACCAAACAATGTCGGATTTTGATGAATTTGGTATGGTTAGACTCGTGAGTGAATGGGATTTTTAATTTTGTAACTTTTGTCGGATTTCGAGACGTGGGCCCGAGGGCCGGGTATGACCCGATTTCGAGATTTTGGTCTAATTTGATAGTTTTTCTTGTGGATTCATTCCATTAGCGTTTATTGATGGTATCGTACTGTTGTGAATAGTCTCGGAGCTTTTGGAGACCGAGTCGAGGGGCGAGAGCATACTGGAGTGGGATTTCTACTGTTAGATAAGTAACTCTTCTAAACTTAGTGCTGAGGGTATGAAACCCCGAATTAGGTGTTATGTGATTTGTATTTGTTACATCCCGTACCTTAGCATTAGGATGTGCGTAGTGAATCCACATGAGTTCGAAGGGATTATATCTATTAGGAGGTTATAGAGGGTTTAAGACATTATTATTATGAGACCCTGTAAGTTTACAACCTTAATAGCATTAGATATTATGTTAGTATGATATTTTCTCTTAAGTGAAATATTTTAGTAAAAATTTTGTAAGTATAATTTTGGATAGGTACCATTATTACTATATTCGGATATGGTAAATTATATACATAATATGAGAAAGTTTATAAATAAGATTTTCTTTATTGTCAAAAAAAAAATATAAAAGTTATTTTCTTACAAAAGAAGGTTATGTTTTTATCATTTTTAGAATTAAACATACGAAAATTTGTACTCTTTATGCGAAATCAGAAAATTAAAAGTTGAGAAAATATATGCATTTTTACATGGGCGTTTTAACGAAATAATAGTGTATGTATTGATTTTATATGGTACTATGATTTATTAATATTTTAATACTTTAATAGTAGTACTTTAAGATGAGGACAAGACTATTTTTTTTTTGAGGTTATAAGTATTTATGACATTTATAATAAGTGATAAATAAAGTCGTGAAGGTGAGGGGGTAAATGAGTTGAAGAAAATAAGATTGGTCGAAGTTTAACATTTGGAGATAAAATACGGTCCGAGCTAAAATGTCCGGTATACATGGGCTAATACTATACCACATGACCATGATAGTATAATGTATAAAGTGTATAAAAAAATGAGTAGTATTTTATGTAAGTCAAGATAATTCTTAATTATATGGGTAATTTATTAATTATTGGATAAAGAGATATTACCTAATTAAGTAGGAATATATTGTCATGATGTGGCAGCCCTTCCATTAAAATTAAGTGACTCACCATCTTGATTGAAAGGTGGCCATCTTAAGTAAGATACATGACACCTACCTAAAGACCTTTAGAAGTTGGCTTCATTTGGCCTTAAAATAATCAAAATCTTATAAACCACCATCCTACAACACCAATTTCCTTCTAAACATAATATTTTGCTTCACAATATCCTCTTCTTTTTTCCTTTTATTTCTAAGCTCTTTCTAACTTTCTTAAAGAAAACTAAAAACTTCTGTCATGGCAATCATCAAAATTCTCCACACTTTATTTGGGATTTTTGGCAATGTTACTGGCTTGTTTCTCTTTTTGGCCCCCATGATTACGTTTAAGAGGATCATTATGAATAAATCAACATAATAATTTTTAGGCATGCCATATGTAATGACTCTTCTCAACTGCTCGCTCTCTACTTGATGTTAACCTCAATCCAACAAGATTTCAACACAATTTCTTGAAACAAAAAAAATTCTAACGAAAATTCTTAATACCTTAGTAACATGAGATTTTGCGATTCTAAATGAGTACGGTGCAACCTCTTCCAAGAATATCATACGGATTTTTCCTTACTCCAGGTATGTTAAGACTATCCCTTCTTTCTTTTGGCATGATCCAAGTAACGATACGTAAACGTAATGCTATTCCATAAGTGGTTCTACTCTTAGCAGTTAAGGATGTCAATGTTATTCATTCCTGTAAAGTGATATTCAAGCATGTCTCTAAGTCCATAATGAGGTATATGATAGAGATGTTAATGTTTATAATATATTGATACATGTACATGCATCTTCATGCATTTACCATCGTGCTATGGCCGATCGGGCAGTTACCACTGATTAGGCAGTTATGTATCATTATTTACCACCGGTTGGCCAGTCATGCATATTCTTTTACCACTGAGCAACGGACGGTTGGGCAGTTACATATTTACCACCGAGCTATGGCCGGTCGGCCAGTCATACTTTTACCATCGTGCTACGGCCGGTCGGGCAGTTACCACTAATAAGTTGGGCAGTCATGCATTATATGAAATGGATAATAGTCTCAAAGGGAAGAATTATATATATATAAATATAATAAATATGCATATACGGTGGCACTTCAGAGATTCAGGTTGATTCTTATATGTCTTTAAAGTAATGTGGACTTATTGTTATGTTTCAGTTCTGCTTTACATACTCAGTACATTATTCATACTGATGTTGTTTTGTTGGGGACTCTGCATTCATGCCTGCAGGTATAGATAATCAGTTTGACGAGCCCCATAGTAGACGAGATTGACATTCAACAAATGATCAGTTAGACTCCACCTCACTCGGAGTACAGCCGAGTCTATGAGTCATCGTGTCAGAGTTTTGCTAAAGACTTATAGGTAGGCCGATACACTGTCCCATTTGATGTCAAATAATCTTAGAGGCTTTATAGACAGAGGTTCATTTTGTACAGTATGTCAGAGGCCTTGACGGCGTATATGTATTCATGTTTTAAGAAAAATGGTTCAGTGATACAATGTTGCCCACTTATAGTTATACATTACGAGTTGTGTCCATGTTGGCCCATGATAGTTGCAAGGAAAAAAAAAAGTTGTAGCATGGTTCGCTGGGGCTAGTGCGGCACCGGGTTCCAACCACGCCTCCCTAGGTTTGGGGTGTGAAAGCATTGAGGTGACGCACATGCTAGGTGACGGGCGCGTGGCCGTGCACCCTGTGAAATGAGACCCTATGGTTCTCATGGCCCAGTATAGTGGCCCTATTTTATCGAGATCCGTGCTTTTACCATGTGATAAAGTAATTGAGTTGTCAATCATACTAGATATCATGTTTAGACCTTATGCCAATACTGTTGAGACCCATACTGGTCGTTTCTTGCTGTTATTTCACTGACTTCATTGATATTTGTACTCAGTTATGTTCATGCATTCATATCATATCTTATTCTCAGTTGTTATCTATTGATCCATCATATCCTTATTGTCAGGATAGTTTCATGACACCGTGAGCCCATGTGCGAGACTGGAGAGATTGATGACTGATAAGGCTGAGGGCCTGGCTATGAGGATATTGATACCATATCACGTGAGTTTTCTACGCAGCACGTGAGTTGTCCGTGCGGATCCAGGTTTTGAATCATAGCACGTGAGTTGTCTGTGCAACACGTGAGTTTTCCGTGCGGATCCAGGTATTGATATCATAGCACGTGAGTTATCCGTGCGAATCCAGATATTGATATTATGATACGTGAGTTGTCCGTGCATAGCGCTTGGGCTGTAGGATCCCTCCGGAGTCTGAACACCCCCAATGAACGCAGTCGACTATAAATGTGTGTGGATCGAGATACATGGCATTATGCACACATGACATACAGGCATTTGCATGCACGAATGACATACAGGCATAGAGATGCATTTTTTCCTCATGTTATATAGTATCACGTCATCCATGAGTTATTATACACATTGAACATGTGGGCTCATAGAGGTATTTTATACTTGTTATTTGTAAAGAAAATGAAACATCTTACTTCGTGCTGAAAAGATTTTGGGAAAAATCATAGTTTTCAAACTTACCTGTATTTCGGTATTTTGGCAAAGATTTGAGTTCTCACTAAGATGTTTGAAAAACATGCCTATCTTCTAGAACTGTGAGCGAGTTGAGCATTTTACTTTTGAGATACTCTTTTTATTATTGTATAATGATGTTGCGAACTATTGTAGAATACTGATATAGGACCCGACCTAGTGTTAGCTCGTCACTGCTTTCAACCTAAGGTTAGGTTTTTTACTTACTCAGTACATGGGGTCGGTTGTACTGATACTAACTCCTACACATTGCGTGCATATATCGGTTGTTGTTGTTGTTGTTGTGCTTAATGGTTGCGGGACTTGAAGATGTAACGGCGTCCCTGTTGTAGCTGCCTCCTTTGTTCGGGGTAGCCTTAGATTATAAAACTCTGTTTATGCATCTTTCAAACATACCATGTATTTATTTAATTTCGGCGTTTGTAAACTCTATTCTTAGAAGCTCATGATTTGTACTACCAGTTCTAGGGAAATGTATAAAAGTCCGTAAATTACTTTCATTTAATTGTCTTGTAAATATATTTGAAATTGGACAATTGTTAGTTGGTTTACCTAGCGGGTTGGGTTAGGTGCCATCACGACTAGTGGATTTTGGGTCGTGACAGATTGGTATCAGAGCTCTAGGTTCATAGGTTCTACAAGTCATGAACAAACGTCTAGTAGAGTCTTAAGGATCAGTATGATGACATCCATACCTATCTTCGAGAGGCTACAAGACATTTCCCGTCTTTCTTTCCTTATCGTGCGTCATTGATTCAGCTTGAAGCATAACTCCTTGAATTCCCTCCATGCATTGTATGCGCACATGAGCGTTCGGTACCAACTGTGCATTGACGGCTTGTGGATTCCATGGTTGGGGTGTGAGATGTGATTTTGACATGTTGATGATGGGCCAGTCTGGAGGACTTGAGGCCGGGTTTTGTTTGTGTCTTGAGTATAGAGATCTCGAATGTGTGAGCACGTGCAATTGGGACTTATATGTCCATCTGTGTCCTTATTGGTGGGATCTGTGACTAGATGACCATGTGGTAAGTATGTTTTGGTTGCGAGATGCGTTCGGATCGTTCGAATGTGACAAGAAGAGTTTGCTGGAAAGGTAGCAAAGACTATTGGGTGTTTGCCTTCCGTATGGATTTGGTGTATGACCTCGAGTTGTGGGTGTGTTGAAGGACATCTCATATAGTTTAGTTGTAGGGTGAAGTAGATCTTCATGTTGTGTTATGAGTTCAGGCTTAGGAAGATTAAGTGATCGCGTAAAGTTATGATTATGGAGGAGTATAAAGAGATATCGGTTTGAGGCTAAGCAGGTGGGGTTATCTCCTGCGGGGTGTCCTGAGGGTGTGTGATCCTTATGTTGTTTTGTAGCGAGTTCTCTTTCACCAGTGAATGATATATGTTTCAATTTGAGTTTAGATCACTTGTGGAAGTTGGCCTGACTATTACCATGGTGAATGCGAGATTGCAGATAATTTGAAGTATTAGATGGTTTGCGTTACAGTAGCTCATGAAGGACTTAGTTGAATCCCACTACGGTATTATGGCAGTAATAGAGTGTGGGCATTGTGAGTTATGGTGTGTTCTGATATATGGCTTTGAGATAAGTGGGGGAGTCTGTTGTCGGCGAGATGATTGCACGATTATGTGTTGTTGTGGTTTTGGTTCGAGGTAAACTGGTGAATCAGTTATGACTACAGTGGTTGAGATGGAGGACGAGTCAAGTAAGGGAATTTCTGGATATGGGTTGTATTACACTTTAGGGGTATATGGGAATCATGGAATAATTGAGAGGTTAGTGGTGAAGGATGTAGTGTGCATGAAGTCGGAAATTGGTCGGTTGCTTAGGAGTGTGGATTACTCCCTTAGGTGTTAGTGTGTTAATGGGGCACACGTCATTCTGTCTGTTGGTCGGTTTAATCGAGATTTGAGAAGAGTGGATGACTCTCGAGAATGGTTCTAATGGATTCAATATTTAAATGTAGCGATTTTGAATTTTCGAGATTGGTATATGGCTAGAAAATGAAAGTTACATTGGATGATGTCGATACTTGTGGCTTTTTTTACACCATTGGGGATTATGCATTTCAGTATCAAGATGGTGAATGAAATAGTTTTAGGTTCACTTGAGGTCTCTTTAGAGTGGGTGTCTCAGTTGTGGTTCTTTGGGGTGCTCAAGAGGGAAGTCAGCGGCTTATGGGCCTTAGGGGTGTTGTGGTTTTATTCTGGGGTTCTAGTGTGGTGGAATTTTTGGTTAAGGATCGTGGAGTTCTAATAAATAGAAGTATCAATTGAAAGGAAATTTGGAAAGGACTTGGAGAACTAGGCAACTTGTTAGTAGATTGGATCGGCACAATGATAGATATAATCGGTTCTTTGAGTGCTTATGATGTGGTTGGTTTCTACAGGTGCTTCGCGGTAATGCTCTTGGATTTCGGCAGCCTGCGTGGCTTGGTTGAGATAGAGAGATTTAATCCCGATGGCTTGATTTTGTGCAAAAGAGTTTCAAAGAGTTTTTGATGGTTACTACCATGGTCCGGGGTGTATATTTCCTACTAGTGTGTGGGGCATGTTGCGTATGGTGATCCTCCAGGATGAAATTAATGGAAAGTTCTTGTCTAATTGAGTATGTAGTTTCTTGCGACTCGAAGTTCGGTTTCGAGATTTCTTTTCGTATCTTTCATATGATGTCATTATGGGTGAGATGTGTTGTGTAGTATTGAGAATTGCAAGTGCAAGGTCACAATTCGGTTTTGAAGAAAAGGTCATGAAATTCGTAGGCATCATGGACGGTTTCAGATGACTAGGTAAATGACATTACTAGTTGGTATGGCTTGAAGAGGATATACATTTCAGAAGGGGCAATGTGTTTGATTTATGGATACTTCATTGGTATTGTGGCACAGGAGAATTATGGGTGTATTCCTCGCGGGATGATCGTGTGTGAGAGATGTGTTAGACATTTTGGCAGGGGAGTTGGGATCAGGTATGGGGATTTGCGTGTCCTATGAATTTGAAGACTAGGAGTTCGCGGGATCAGATTGTTTCATGGTTGTGGATGTGAAGTCATGGCGGAAGCTAGCCAGATGATAGTATGTGTTACGATTCAAACATTGTGGGCTTTCGGAGGTTTATTTATCTATGTGTGGATGCCCGGAGTTGAATTGGGGGTCCATGGTAGGCCCAATTAGGATGTGTATTCTACACCGAGTTGGATTGGTTGGCTCCATAGTGCTATTGTTGAGGGATGTGCCATTTGGATGTTGCTAAGATTATTCGTAAACTGAAAATTTCTGTGAGTTACTCTTCCATGCTACGAGGAGTTATGATTCGTTGGTTTTGGGAACACTTGGTGCGGCTCTATTGTGGTATTATGGCGGAATTTGAGTGAGATAAGTAATTGAGTATTGCATGAGTGAGGGAGTATTGGTTATGTTCTTTCGGGTTTCGTGTGCCATTGTATCGTCTGATTCTATGTGGTTATGGTAATGCACTTTGAGTACTTGTTGTCGAATTTCGCGGGTTTATTGATTTTGAGCAAGGCGGAGCGAGGAATATATTATGGACCAGCGTTTGGACGGGGTCACGCATTGCAACGAAGTTATGTTGAGGGATGATCCTTTGTGTTGGATTCATGTGTTCTAGTTCTACGGTGTGTGCTAAGCTTTTAGAGTGGTGTTGTGATGGTACTTGTTAAGCTGGCAAAACTGTCCTCTCGTTTGAAGCATTTTTCAGGGTTGAGTACATTTGGAATGTTGCTATTTGGTACATGGATTGCACTGTTTGTGGCTCCGAGTAGTATTGGTGTTGCGTGTCATCAGTTTAGTTGGTATTCGATAGGATGAAGTAGTCGGGTCTAGGATGGGTGCTACCGGATTTGATTGCGGTATATTTGGAAGGATAATATCAGAAGTCGGCTTGGGAATTTGGCTATAGTCCTTTTTGAAGGAGAGGGAGCTCCGCGTCTTGTTGATTTGATGAATGGTTAGGAGTTTCCGTGTGTTCTTTCATCATCGGCAGTGTACGAAGGATTTAGAGTGAGATTTTGTTAGATATGAGGCTTATTACCAGCATTGGGTTATTCTGAGCAGTTACAGTGATCGAAGATCATTGCTATGAGAATTTGAGTTATGAGGTATATCATGAGATTATGCCTTAGATTATGGTTATGGCTTGATACAGTTTGTTCATACTTATACAGTGTGTAGGATGCAGGATTTAGATCTTATAAGAAATTTCAGATGAGTGAAAAATTGGATTCTAAGGCTAGTAGGCTTGGTTGAATTGAGGAATTTCACTTATGTTGTGCTATCAAACCTATATTGGATAGGGTGGCATGATATCACTCTCGGGTATGTGCAGGTTAAGGTTATGCGGTGGTTTGATGATTTTGAGAACAACTCTTGGCACGTTCGAGGACGAACGTATGTTTAAGTGGGGGAGGATGTAACGTCCCGACCGGTCTTTTTGAGCATTTGCACTTCGCTCGGTAGTTTGAGGGAATGAGTAGCTCCTTATGATGTATTGTGATTTATGTGAATCATCGGTTTTGGGGTTTCAAGTTATTCTAAATCGGTTTGGAAGAATGAGTTCGTTGTGGGAGCTTTAAGTTGAAAGAGTTGACCAAGTTTGACTTTTCGAGAATGTGACCCCAGATGTGAATTTTGATGGCACTGTTAGCTCCGTTAGGTGATTTTGGACTTAGGAGCGCGTCTGGAATGTAATTTGGAGGTTCGTGGTAGAATTAGGCTTGAATTGGTGAAGTTAGAAATTTGGCAATTTTTGGTCGGCATTGGAAAAATTGATATCAGGGCCGGAATGGAGTTTCGGAAGTTGGAGTAGGTTCGTAGTGTCATTTGTGACGTGTGTATAAAGATTGAGGTCATTCGGACATGGTTTGGTAGGTTTCAGTGTCGTTTGCGGAATTTAGAAACTTAGAAGTTCTTAGGCTTGAATCCGAGGTTGATTTGGTATTTTGATGTTGTTTTGAGTGTTCCGAATGTTTGACTAAGTTCATATATTGGTATATGACTTATTAGTATTATTCGTTGAGGTCTCGAGGGCCTCGGGTGGTTAACAGGTTGATTTTGGTGTTGGGAGCTGCTGTTCTGCTGGTTCTTGAACTGTTGGTGTTTTTCCGCACCTGCGGATGGGGAGCCGCAGGTGCGGAGGGGAGCTAAGGCTGGGGCTGGAGCGCAGGATATGGCCGCACCTGCGAGCCCGCTAGTGCAAGACCTGGGTGCAGGTGCAGAGTCTGAGGGGTTAAGTGATTTGCACAGGTGCAATTGTTTGGGCTGCAGGTGCGGTACCGCTTGTGCGAGAAAAAGGCCACATGTGCGAGAAGCCTGGGCAGAATGTATATATTGCACACTTCGCAAATTTTGGTCCATTCTTCACCATTTTTAGTTGGCTTTGAAGCTTTCGGCAGTGATTTGAAGGGGAATTCAAGGGATATCAGTGAGGTAAGTTGCTTAAGCCCTAATACTCGTGTTTATGATGATTTTCCATTGTTTAATCATGTAATTAGTGGGAATTTGGGGTGAAGTTGAAGGGTTAGGGCTTGAGATTTTGGAGTGTTTGAGGTGTGAATTTGAGGGACCAAACAGTGTCGGATTTTGATGAATTTGATATGGTTAGACTCGTGAGTGAATGAGCTTTCGAGTTTTGTAACTTTTATCGGATTTCGAGACGTGGGCCCGGGGCCGGGTTTGAGACGATTTCGGGATTTTGGTCTAATTTGATAATTTTTCTTGTGGAATTCATTCCATTAGCGTTTATTGATGGTGTTGTACTAGTTGTGAATAGATTCAGAGGTTTCGGAACCAAGTCGAGGGGCGAAAGCATCCCAGAGTATGATTTCTGCGTTGTTAGGTAAGTAACTCTTCTAAACTTAGTGCTGAGGGTATGAAACCCCGAACTAGGTGTTATGTGACTGGTATTGAGGTGACACACATGCTACGTGACATGTGTGTGGGCGTGCACCTTGTAAAATGGGACCCTATGGTTCCCATGGCCCTATTTTGTCGATATCCGTGCTTTTACCATGTGATAAAGTAATTGAGCTGTACATCATGCTAGATATCATGTTTATAACTTATGCCGATACTGTTGAGACCCATAGTGGTCGTTTCTTGCTGTTATTTCACAGACTTCATTGATATTTGTACTCAGTCATGTTCATGCATTCATATCATATCTCAGTCTCAGTTGTTATCTATTGATACATCATATCTTTGTTGTCGGGCTAGTTAAATGAGACCGTGAGCGAGACTGGAGTGATTGATGACTAAGTAAGGCCGAGGGCCTGGTTGTGAGGAAATTGATACCATAGCACGTGAGTTTTCCGTGCAGCATGTGAGTTGTCCGTGCGGATCCAGGTATTATATCATAGCACGTGAATTATCCGTGCGGATACTAGTATTGATATCATAGCACGTGAGTTGTCTGTGCAACATGTGAGTTGTCTGTGCGGGTCCAAATATTGATATTGTGGCACGCGAGTTGTCCGTGCAACACGTGAGTTGGCTGTGCGTAGCGCTTGGGCTGTAGGAGCCCCTCCGAAGTCTGAACACCCCCAGTGAGCACAATCGACTATAAATGTGTGGGGATCGAGATACATGGAATTGCATGCACACATGACATACATGCACTTGCATGAATGCATGACATACATGCATAGAGATGCATTTTTACCTCATATTATATAATATCACGTCATCCATGACTTATTATACACATTGACATGTTGGCTCAGAGAGGTATTTTATACTTGTTATTTGTAAAGAAAATGAAACATTTTACTTAGTGCTGAAAATATTTGGGGAAAAATCATAGTTTTCAAACTTACCTGTATTTTGGTATTTTGGCAAAGATTTGAGTTCTCACTAAGATGTTTGAAAAACATGCCTATCTTCTAGAACTGTGAGCGAGTTGAGCATTTTACTTCTGAGATACTCTTTTTATTATTGTATATGTTGTTGCGAACTGTTGTAGAATAATGGTATTGGACCCGACCTAGTGTTAGCTCATCGATGCTTTCAACCTAAGGTTAGGTTTGTTACTTACTCAGTAAATAGGGCCGGTTATACTGATACTACACTTCTGCATATTGCATGCAAATGTCGGTTGTTGTTGTTGCTGTGCTCAACTGTTGCGGGACTTGAAGATGTACCGGCGTCCCTGTTGTAGCTGCCTCCTTTGTTCGGAGTAGCTTTGATTATAAAACTCTGTTTATGCACCTTTCAAACAGACCATGTATTTATTTCATTTCGGTTTTGTAAACTCTATTCTTAGAAGCTCATAATTTGTATTACCAGTTCTGGGGAAATGTATAAAATTCCGTAAATTACTTTCATTTAATTGTCTTGTAAATATATTTGAAATTGGACAATTGTAGTTGGCTTACCTAGCCGGTTGGGTTAGGTTCCATCACGACTAGTGGGTTTTGGGTCGTGACACAAAGTCTCCCTCATAGTTATTTATTTTATCCTGTCTATCTTGTATTCCAGACAGAGGTTGTATTATTATTGTACTTCCTAGTAGATGTTCATGCACTTGTGACTCCGAATTTTGGGATGTTCTATAATTTGTTTATGGTTTTCTTACCATTGACACACTTTTACTTTATATTTCATTTAAATTGTACGTATCTACGATTTTTAATGCATTGATTTCCCTAGCTAATAAGATTTATGATTTCAAAAATAATAAAGTGAATAATTAAATTGCTAGTTCGTTGTGGGCTTGTCTAGCGGTGTCACGACCCAATTTAGGATCATGACCGGCGCTTAGGAGCAAGTGCCCCCAAGTAAGCCTCATCGATATTTTTCAGAAATCGGACAGAGTTTGTCCTATTTTAGGACTATCCAAAAATTTACTGTCTCAGAAATCAATAGCAGAACCAACCTCTATCAACCAAAATATCTCATAATCTTCATCAACTAATCAAACAATTATTCACCACTATTAATCAATTATTTACAACAAAATAATCTTAAATTCATCTCCTAAATACTATAAGAGAATCTAGTACTAGTCATGGGTCTAATAATGAACAAATACTTATGACACTAATAAAAATGACTATGGAACGAATCTAAGATTTCAAAAGGAGAGAACATAATAAATAAATAAGCTCTTCGCCCACGTGAACAAATGCGGGGCTCACCAGAAACTATCAACTTGTGCGTCTAACTAACGAAATCCTCGCCCACGTCAACTGCTGTCTCGGGGAAAAAAATAGCGGGGAGTGAGTCACTAGCTCACTGAGTAATAACACTTAACCACAACCGTTTTTGATGGGGACAAGTCAGAAAACATACATGTATAATAATAATTAGAAACTATTATAAGAATAAAACGCCCTTTCAAAAATACTAATAATAATCAGTCTCATCATGTGTGTCCTGTAATAGAAATTAATTTAACAATTCAGTAATAAACTTGGTAAGCACTGTGTCATATCAAATCTTTATGTTTGGGAGGTTTCCAAGGATGGATCATGTCATCTGTATCACTGTGTGGACCCCTTCATGAAAAGAGTCAAATATAACTAACTGTAGGTCCCTACTCGAGAGAAAACTGTAACTGTATGCTAGTTCTACCTTCCCACTAGAGAGCGCTATAACTATAATCGGTAATCTGTAAATACAAGGTGCACCAGGTCTAACGAACCCGCCGTTAGCTACATGATCCTTCAAATTCTCCTCCATTTTGTACTTTTCTTTGTAAACAATAAATATTCACATGAAAGCATTTTCAAAATAGTACAGGACCTTTCAATTCTTGTCAAATCATGTAATCCAATTTCGGTAATAGTAACCTTATTTCAAATAACAGTAAAACATATCTAGTAATAGTGAGAAAATTTTAAATAACTGTAAACATCTCAAGTAAACTATTCAGTTCCATATCAAGTAAAGGACTTGTCCCACATGCAATTTCAAATATTTCGTAACATATTTTATTTTCAAAATAAGGTATAAACCATGCAGGTTATGAAAATACAAATTGCGGTAAGATTACTACTCACAATACCCGTCAAAATATCAAGCTCGTCACCTCGAGCGATTTGTACGACTTGCTTCAATCAATCTATAATCACATCAATATCAATCTCGTGTTAATTTCTTTGTTTAAGCTAATTCATAGCTAATTTAGATTACCCAAATCCTCAGAGTTTTATCTTCTACCATTAATTTTGCCAAATTATATTTATCCATACTATGAGTAATTCAACTAGTCTATAACCTATCAATTTCAACTTACTCGTATATTTGTTCTTCAATATTTTTTCTTTTATCCCGGATTATGCCAAACATATGTATAAATCTAAATCATATAGGATCACTGACAACAATAATTGCTTTCGTACCTAAAGCAATTACCTACGCTGAGATGATAATCTTAAGCAAATTGAATTAAGAGAATTTACCCTCTGAATTGAAAAATAATACCTTCAACAAAAGCCTTTGAATCTCTGTTTGGTCCTACAATTTATTGATACTACTATATACAAAGGAATTAAGAGTTTAATTTATTTTCATATGAAATTGTTTCTTGTCCTCACGTAGTGCCTTACAAGCATTCAAGATTCTACACTAGACTAAATTGTTTGCTATAAGATTAATAAAATACTTATTCATCTATTGAGAATTCATGTTTGTACTAAAATAAAAGTTACTTAATTTTTTTTATTTCTTCCATTAGTTATCAAAATAATCACTAATATGATGCTAAGTATTGAGTAAATGAATTCTCATAGTATAGATTACCATGAAAAAAAAGTAGAATTCAATTACCTAACTTATTCTATTCCTCCGTAAATCCCTTTACTAGAAAAGAGCAAACCCACTTTGTGGTTTTGCCATCGATGCGTCTGTGCGTTTTTGCTTATGCCGAGTTAAGTTGCTTGCCCCTAATTCCTTTGTTTTTTTAACCTTGGGCTTTGACCCTAATTCATCTCTTATGGTATTCTTTTGGTTAGTTATTCTTTTTTATTTTTGCAAATTACTTAATTACCCTGTTATTTTTTTAATGAGGAGTATTACAAACAACAACGTTGGGCGTTATCACAACTTATACTAGGTTTTGGATTGTGACAATCATATAATCTAAGTTTGTGCATGGCCCATTTCTTTCTAAGTGGAGGAGCCATAACAACAAAAAGTTTAGCATTTATCTCATTTGTAAGGAGATCAATAACTTGTATATTCCATGCGTCATCCAATTCTAGTTCCATTATCAAAGGCATTAATTTCTTCGCAGAAGTATTTTTTGGTTCATGTTGTAACCTTATTTGCTCTTTAGATATGGCTGTCCATCTATCAACAGATTTAGTCAAACTAATTCCAATAGAGTTCCTAATTCTTTTTGGACGAGATGCCAAAGTTTGTTCCTCAGCTAAACGTCATTTTCCTGCTCTCTTTTCTTGACCAGTTGATTAAGTTGTTTCAATACTCGTAAAGCTTATGTTTTGATCAAGATATACATGGTCAATAAACTGTTTTTTTGCATCTTCAAAAGCAGGTGTAGTAATTCCTTTGTAGTTATCTCTTCATCAGAAAATTCATTTTGAAGATCCTCGGTATCATTAATTCATCAACGACATTGTCTCCAAATATCAAAGACAGTATTATAGTCTGGCAATTTCTTCGTCCTATATTGAGCATCTTTTGGGTGAGCCTATAACATAACCAATTTTCTTAATTAGAGAAACAAATAACTTATATTCAAACTTTAGCTATAAAGGAAAAAGAATAGCATGACTCACTGCAAGGTACTGTTTTCAAACATCATCTTCGGCATTAACTTTTCGAGTTTCTTCTTTCCACCCAAATCTACTATGTTGCACCATTCTCTTCATAGTAGCATAATTTTTTTTATAACTTATTCATTTCTCCTTCTATACCATCCCATCCCTCTATTGTTAAGCCTCATTGTTGCGTTCTTCCTAACTTAACTTGTTCAGCAATAAAATAAATGAAATGTTCGCCTTGAACTTCACTCCATTTGGTGTATGATTTTCCAACCTTAGGCATTTGGTTATTTGACATCCTATATAAATATAATTATATGATTCTGCAATATGTTCATGAGATTCATAGATTCTTAATCAAGTCAGGCACGAGGTAAAGGATATACATGGCAGTATTATATTCTCCCCACCTTATGAAATTCAGTCATCGAATTTAGCTCAAGTTCGCACCTGTAGGCTGAAATAAATGAGGATACTTGACTTGCATAACATCTTCCACTTCTCCTGTAGCTTTTTCAACTGTATGATTTCTCCATAAGACTTTCACAAACATAATTTTCTTTGACCATAGCTTTCTTACTTGCCTATCAACAATAGCCATCGGCTCATTCTCGTAGGATAACTTCTCATCAAGCGGTATAGTAGGTATTTCAAGCACTTGAGATGAGTCTAATATACATTTTCTTAACATTGAGATATGAAATAATAGATAAAGACAACTCAGAAGAAAGTGCCAAACGATAAGCCACAACTCCCACTCGGTCTAGTATCTCATATGGTCCTATAAACCTCGGGCTCAACTTACCTCTTTTTCCAAACCACATCACACCTTTCACAGGGGAGCCCCGTTGGAACACTCTATCCCCAATTGTGAATACAAAATTTATTCTTCCCTTTATCTGCATAAGTTTTCTGTCTGCTTTGAGCTGTGAGCAATCTGTGCCTATTTAGTTGGACCTTTTCAATAGCTTCTTGTGCTAAGTCGGGCCCCAATAAGTTAGTCTCACCATCTTGAAACCATCCGACAGGAGAATGACATCTTCTACCATACAATGCTTCGTATGGTGCCATTTGAACATTGGATTGGAAGCTATTGCGGTAAGCAAATTCAACTACCTCCAAACTCAAGAATGCAAGCTCTCAACATATCTTCCAAGATTTGCATAGTGCGTTCAGACTGCCCGTCTGTTTGTCGATGAAATGCAACACTAAGATATACTCATGCACCCAACTCTTCTTGAAAATATTTTCAAAAGCATGAAGTAAATTGTGACCCTCTATCAAAGATTATGGATATGGGAACTTTGTGAAGTTGGACAATTATGTTCACAAATACCTGTGCATATCTCACTCCACCATATGTAGTCTTCACTTGCAAAAGTATGCTGATTTTGTCAGTCGATCTACAATTACCCACACAGAATCATAACCTCTAAGGGTAGGGGGTAGGTCAGTCACAAAATCCATGGTAATTCTTTCCCATTTCCATTATGGAATCTTAATTTGTTGTAGTAGTCCTCTGGGTCTCTGATGCTCAGCCTTGACCTACTAACAAGTCAAACAACTAGAAACAAAGTTAACAACATCTTTCTTCATACCTTCCCACCAAAATTGCTTTAGGTCATGATACGTTTTTGTTGATCCAGGATGTATAATGTACCTAAAGTTGTGGGATTCTCAAGCATAACTTGTTTTAACCCATCTTTATCAGGTACACATAACCCGCTACTTAATCGAAGAATACCATCACTATCAATAGTCATGTTATTGCTTTTACTAGCTAGGACCTCATCTCAATATTTATATAATCGCTCATTTTCATATTGAGTGGCTTGTTTTGTGCTCTACTAGTTAAGACTTGGATTTATCACAAGCCAACAATGTTTCTTAATTCTCCATACTAATTTTGATACATGTACCATTTAGTCGCTATATATTTTTAGCCAAAGGTCTTTTTGGCAAAACCATATGTGTTAAATTTTTCATAGATTTTTTTCTCATGTATCCGCCACAACATTGATCTTTCCATGATGATATAAATGGAAAAATCATAGTTATTGAGTACTTCTATCGTTATTGAGTAGTTCCATCCACCAACCGTGTTGACGATTCAGATCTCTATGTTTAGAAATATAGTTCAAGCTCTTGTGGTCAGTCTAGATCTCACAAGTTTCACAGTATAAGTAGTGCCTCCAAATCTTCAAAACCAAAACCAATGTATCTAACTCTGAATCATGAGTAGGATAGTATAGGTCGTGCTTCTTGAAATGTATCGAAGCATAACGTATAACACGATCATATGCATGAGAACATATCCTAATCCATCCTCAATACATCACAGATTATCATGAGTCCTCCAGAACCTGATGGTAAGACTAATACTAATGTGGTTGCTAAACATGTTTTTGAGTTCCTGAATCTCTGCTCACATTCCTCTATCCACTGGAACTTTGCATTCTTTTGGTGTTAGCTAGGTTAGTGGCACTGCTATTTTGAAAAATCCTATACCAAATATTAGTGGTGGTCTGCCAAGCCAAGTAACTACAAATCTCTATAGAAATGGTTGATCTTTGCCATTTTTAATTGTTTCTACCTTCTTAGAATTTACCATAATCACATCCTTAGTTACAATATGTCCGAACTCGGTCTAGCCAAAATTCACGCTTTAAGAACTTGACAAAAAGTTAATTTTTCTGGCAGCGTCTATAAGAAATTTTTTTAAAGTGGTACTCATGTTCTTCCTTACTACAAGAACATACCAAAATATTATAAATAAAAACTATGTTCCCTTTGTCTAGAAACAACTCAAAAATCATATTCAATATATCTAGGAAAGTATCTGGACCATTGGCCAGTCCAAAATACATTACAAGTAACTCTAATATCATACTGAGTTCTAGAGGCTGATATCAGAATATCTTCCTTTATTATTTTAAGTTAATGATAACTAGGCTGGAGATGTTTTAAAAGTGGGAGGCTCCTTGTAACCAATCAAATAATTTATCTATACGAGAAATGGGTACGTATTATGCATCGCTACCTTATTCAATTGTTTCTGGTCGACGTACATTCTTAGGGACCTATCTTCCCCTTTTTCTTTCAAACAATATTGGTGCACCCGCTGATGAAACCCCTGGTATGATAAACCCTTATCCAATAAGTCTTGCAATTGTTCATTTAGATCTCCCAACTCTATTAGTGCCATATGATATAATTTGCATGTCATAAGTCAAATCAAAGTCGAAGTCTATTTCTCTTACTGGAGGTAGTCCTAGTAATTCTCATGAAAATTCTCTTACTACGGGTACCTTTTCCAAACTAAGTATCTTATCTCTTGTATTGACCAAAGTTATGAGACCCCTACCACCTTTTTGAAATAATCATTTAACATTGATAAATGATATAACTTTTCCCATTACTAGTAAATGATCCTTTTGGTACAAAACTGATTTTCTTGGTGTCACGACCCAAACTTCCCTCCGCGAGAGGTCGTGACGGCACCTAGTCCTTACGACTAGGTAAGCCTAATATTTGCGAAAAAACAACGAAAATGAAACATAACTCTAAACCATTAATAGTAACAGAACTGAAATAGTGATAGAAATGCCGCTCGACATATAAAATAACAACTCTCAACCAAATACATGAAAACTTTTCCCAAGACCCGGAATATCATATGTCATGACCCAAATCGATGGGCCGCGACGGGCATCCGGTACCTTAATCAACTAAGTACCGACATAACGTATCTTTTTTATTACATCATCATATACATGTGACATACATGCCTAATAGGCCAAGATTATCATTTATAAACCCAAAACATAGGCTGACAAGTCCGTAAATCTTTCACGTACACGACATATGTCTACAAGCCTCTAAGAGTACATAAATGTCATAAAAGTCGGGACAGGGCCCCGCCATACTAATCAGTATATGTCCTAAACATACCGACCACATAAGCAACTCCGAAGAAAATGGAGCACCAACTATCACGACCCAATTTACCCTTCGAAAGGTATCGTGACGGCACCTAGTCTCTACGACTAGGTAAGCCTAATATTAAGGGAAAACATTAATAGAGACGCAAGAAATGAGGAAAATAAGGGCATAATCTAAATAGCAAAACAGCGCCGCTCGGCTCATAAAAAATATTCTCCCAATGACCCGGAATGTCACAAAGTTACAAGCTTCCAATAACTACTATAGCTCTAAACAAGTCTGGAAGTACATAAAAAGACTCTAAACGATGGAGTAGAAGGGGACTCTGAGGATTCTGCGGACGCAGAAGAAATACCTTATAGTCTCCTAGAATCAGCAACAAATACTATCCTCGAGATTGATAGCTCGTATCTCGATCTGCACACGAAAACATATGCAGGAAAGGGGCATGAGTACACCACATTGGTACCTAGTAAGTGCCAAGACTAACCTCGGTCAAGTAGTGACGAGGTTAGGTTAAGGCCCTACAAGAGTAAATATAATCAATTTAAAATAGTAAAGGAGATAAGTAAATTATACAGTAAACAATTAAAGAAAACGTTCGAAAACTTAACAGTCAAGGGAGCCCTCGGCTTAGAACAAGGTAAACTCAAGGTGGAATCTCCCACGATACCGTCCTGTAGTTCCAAATGATTATGCAATGCTTGGGGGTCTCCCGGAATACGTCCGTAGTCCCAAAGTAAATATGCAGTATACGGGGATCTCCCGGAATACATCCGTAGTCCCAAAGTAAATATGCAGTATAGGGGTCTTCCCGAATACGTCCGTAGTCGCAAAATAAATATGCAGTACAAGGGGATCTCCCGGAATATGTCCATAGTCCCAATTTAAATATGCGATGCAATATAAAATGACAGATACGACATCGAACTTCTACAGTTCATATAAATCACAGATAAGGAAAGTAGGAATTTAACTAAACATGGTGCACAAAGAGTCAAATAAACAATTAAACACATAAGCATGCTTCTCTAATCTAAGCAAAACAATTTAACATATTAGTGCAATTTAATAGAAGAAGAATGACTTATGTTTTAGGAAGGAAAAATGAGATTTTTGCAATCACGATCCGTGTACGTACTCATCACCTCACGTACACGGCGCCCACACAACAAATAATATCAAATATCATAAGGGGAAATTCCCCAACACAAGGTTAGGCAAGCCACTTACCTCAACCGCTCAAATCAACTTGAAATCACGCTCTTGCCACGAGAATCCAACTCCGAATGGCCCGAATCTATTCAAATAAATTGCATAATGTAAATATAACTACAAGAAACTAGTTCAACTAATCAATTTGAAGCTAAAATGTGAAATTAGGAAATTCTCCCAAAAAGTCTTTCAGGGCCCACGTCTCAGAATCGGGTAAAATTTACAAATTATGAACACCCGTTCACTCACGAGCACACTCGAATAAAAATTATCAAAATCGAACGTCAAAATCTCACTAAATTCTCAGATTTTCAATTAGAGAACCTTTTCCCCCATTTCCAAACTTTTACCTCATATTCCTTAATTAGAAGAGGAAAACAACAATAGATTATTGTATTATGATAAAAATTGAGTTAGAATTTGTTACCCAATGATTTTCCTTCAAAAATCCTCGAGAAATTGTCTCCCACCGAGCTCCAAGTCAATTTTTGTGTTATGAAATTTCAAATCCTCGAATTCTCTATTTCTGCCTAGCGATTTCCGCATCTGCGACTCATGGCCCCACCTGCGTAAAAAGCATCGCAGGTGCGAAAACAACTTATCCGGGTTGGGGCCGCATCTGCGGTTCCCCAGCCGCATCTACGGTCCCTGATGCCTTGGCCCATGTTCGCTTCTGTGATTACCAAGCCGCTTCTGCGGCACTGTACCTGCGGTCCAACATCCGCAGGTGCGAAAACAATAGTTTCAGCACACCAGAAAAATTGCCTAAGTCCAAGATTCTACCCGTTGAGCATCCGGAACACACCCGAGGCCCCCAGGACCTCAACCAAAACTACCAACCAGTCCTATAACATTATTTGGACATAGTCGATCCTTCAAACAATATTGTATAACACCAAAAAAATAATTAAACATGAATTCAAGCCTAAGAACTTAACATTTTTCCAAATCCACAAACAATGCCGAAACACATCAAAGCTAATCCGAATGTCCTCAAATTTGACACACAGGTCACAAATGACACTACGAACCTACATCCACTTCCAGAATTCCATTCCGAGCTCGATAACAAAATTTTCCCTATCCGCCGAAATCGCCGAAAATCAAACTTTCGCCAATTCGAGCCTAAATCTACTACAAACCTCCAAAACACACTCCAGACGCGCTCCTAATCCCTAAATCACTCAACGGAGCTAACAGAGTCGATGGAATTCCATTCCGGATCCGTCTTCACACAGTTCTGACTACAGTATAATTTTTAAAGCTTAAACTCACAACTAGGGACTAAGTGTCGCAAGACTCCCCGAATTCCATAACCAATCACTCCGGCAAGTCCTAATAGCAGAAACAAACCTGGAGAAAAAAGTTATTATGTAATCGGGGCTTGAACTCTCAAAAAAACTGGCCGGGTCATTACATTCTCCCCTTCTCAAGACATTCGTTCGTCCTCAAACGAGTAATAAGACATACCTGAAGCTGTGCAAAGATGAGGGTACTGACTGCGCATATCCTGCTCGGTCTCCCAAGTCGCCTCCTTGACCGGCTGACCCCTCCACTGCAACTTTACTGATGCAATATTCTTTGACCTGAGTTTTCTGACCTGCCTATCCAAAATGGCTAATGGCTCCTGAACATAAGATAGACCCTTGTCCAACTGGACTGAGCTGAAATCCAAAACATGAGCCGATCACCGTGATACTTCCGGAGCATAGAAACGTGGAATACTAGATGAACTCCTGCTAGGCTGGGAGGCAAGGCAAACTCATAAGCAACCTCCCCAACACGCCACAATATCTCAAAAGGACAAATGAACCTCGGACTAGCTTACCCTTCTTCCCGAACCTCATGGCAACCTTCATAGGAGATACCCAAAGCAAAACCCGCTCTCCAACCATAAATGCCAACTCTCGAACCTTCCGGTCCACATAACTCTTCTGTCTGGACTGGGCTGTGCGAAGTCTCTCCTAAATCACCTTTACCTTATCCAGGGCATCCTGGTCCAAATCTGTACCCAACAATCGGGCGTCGCCCGACTCAAACCAACCCACTGGGGACCGTCACCACCTATCGAACAAAGCCTCATATGGTGCCATCTAAAGGCTGGACTGGTTACTGTTGTTGTAGGCAAACTCTGCAAGTGGCAAGAACTGGTCCCATGACCCTCTAAAATATCACACATGCACATAGTATATCCTCAAGAATCTGAATTGTGCGCTCAGACTGCCCGTCCGTCTGAGGGTGAAAGGCTATGCTTAGCTCCACCCTAGTAGCCAACTCCTACTGTACGGCTCTCCAGAACCATGATGTGAACTGAGTACATCTGTCTGAAATAATAGATACTGTAACACCGTGAAGGAGAACAATCTCTCTAATATAAAATCTCAGCCAACCTCCCTGAGGAGTACGTAGTCAACACTGGAATGAAATGGGCTGACTTGGTCAGCCGATCCACCATCAAACTTTCTCAAAGTCCGAGGAAGTCCAACCACAAAGTCCATGGTGATCCGTTCCCATTTCCACTCTGGGATCTCTAACCTCTGAAATAATCCTCCTGGTCTCTGATGTTCATATTTAACTTGCTGACAGTTGAGACACTTGGCCACAAATCCAACTATATCCTTTTTCATACTCCTCCACCAATAGTGCTGTCTCAAATCCTGATACATCTTCGCGGCACCCGAATGAATGGAGTACCACGAGCTATGGGTCTCCTCCAGATTCATCTCCCGAAGCCCATCTATCTGCATCCTCATCACGCCATCATCATCTATAGTCACATCTCTGGCATCATCTCGCCGGACCCTGTCCTAAAGAACTAGAAGGTTGGGGTCATCATACTGACGCTCTCTGATGCGGTTATGAGGAGAAGACCGAGGAACCACACAAACTAATACCCGGCTAGGCTTTGAAATATCCAATATCACGAACTGACTGGCTAAGGTCTGAATATTCAAGTCTAAGGGCCTCTCAACTGCTGGAAGATATGCCAAACTCCCCAAACTCTCCGCCCGGTGACTCAAGGCGTCGACCACTACATTGTCCTTCCCCGGGTGGTATAATATAGTGATATCCTAGTCTTTTAGTAGCTCCAACCACCTCCACTGACGTAGATTAAGGTCCTTCTGCCTGAACAAGTGCTCCAAATTCGGGTGATCACTGTAAATATCACAGGGAACACCGTACAAATAATGACGCCAGATCTTCAGGGCGTAAAAAATAGCTGCTAACTCGAGATCATGGACCGGATAATTCTTCTCATGGACCTTCAACTGTCTAGACGGTTAGGCAATCACCCTACAATCCTGCATCGATACAGCTCCAAGGCCAATCCTCGGGGTAGGCAATACTAACACTGGAGCTGTGGTCAAAGCTGTATTGAGCTTCTGAAAGCTCTCCTCACACTCCTCGGTCCACCTGAACGGAGCATCCGTTTAGGTCAACCTGGTCATAGGGGCTGCAACAGATGAAAATCCCTCTACAAAGCAGCGATAGTACCCTGCCAAACCAAGAAAATTACGGATCACCATAGTTAATGACGGTCTAGGCCAACTCTGCACCGCCTCGACCTTCTTCGGATCTACCTTGATCCCATAACAAGACACTATGTGGCCTAAGAACGCCACTGAATCAAGTCAGAATTCACACTTAGAAAATTTTGCATACAATCTCTTCTCCCTCAAAGTCTGAAGCACGATCCTCAGGTGCTGATCATGATCTTCCCGGGATCGGGAATACACTAAGATGTCGTCAATAAACACAATGACGAGGGAATAAAGATAAGGCCGGAACACACTGTGCATCAAATGCATAAAGGGTACTGGGACATTGGTTAGCCCAAATGACATGACAAGAAACTCATAGTGACCATATCTGGTCCTGAAGGCAGTCTTCGGAATATCTGGATCCCGAATCTTCAACTGACGATAGCCAGAACGCAAGTCAATCTTGGAAAATACCCTGTCACTCTGTAACTGATCAAATAAATCATCGATGTGAGGCAAAGGATACCTATTCTTCACTATAACCTTGTTCAACTGCCGATAATCAATACACATGCGCATAGAGCCATCTTTTTTCTTTAAAAATAAGACCGGAGCACCCCAAGGTGATACACTGGGTCTGATGAAACCCTTATCAAGCAACTCCTGCAACTGTTCCTTCAACTACTTCAACTCAGGGATATCTCTAACCATGTGACGAGTTTCACCGCACTCAAAACAACCCCTCAGAGGATGCTGGGGCTAAGAGTAACTCAGAACTGGCCTGCTGGACTGGCCGGTAATAGCATCTCGAGTAGGAGGCATACTGGATACTAGCGGTGCATAATAGGGCTCCTGAGGTTTGGGAGGAGCTGGAACACCGCTGGCCGCTGGAAGAGCTGAATGAACAGGGTGACTCACAAAACCCCTACCATAGCGTGCTGCTGGTGCACGGGCTCTTGAGAAATGACCAGTCTCTCGAGACCTCTTGGCCTCTCTCTCCTCTCTGTCTCAAGAAAACATGCCCTCTACCCTCCTGGCAATACTCACTGCCTGCTGATAAGTGATATCCATCTTCAACTCTCTGTCCATACTGGTTCGCATACTAGGGTGGAGTCTGTTAATGAAGCAACGAACCTGTCACACCCCAAACCTTGGGAGGCGTGGCTGGCACCCGGTGCCTGACTGTCCCAAGCTAACCACTTTGTATCTCATGATCGTTCGACCAAGACTAGAACATACATAGGTCGAGTTAGCTGAACTCATCCCTTTTATAACTATCATGGGCCCACATGGCCACGACTCACAATGTTGAAAGTGGGCAACAATGTATCAACAAATTATCATTCTTAAAATATGAATACATATGGGCCGTCAAGGCCTCTGACATACTGTACAAACTGAACCTCTGTCTACAAAGCCTCTAAGATTATGTAACATCAAACAGGATAGGGCACCGACTTACCCAAACGTTATAACAAAATTCTGACACAATGACTCATAGACTCAGATGCACTCCGAATGAGGTGGAATCTTACCGATCCTTCACTGAATGCAAACTTCGTCTACTATGAGGGCTCGTCAATATGATTATTTATGCCTGCAGGCATGAATGCAGCGTCCCCAACAAAAGGACGTCAGTACAAATAATGTACTGAGTATGTAAGTCAATATACTGAAATGTGAAACTTAACTGATAATATAAAACTGAAAGTAACTGGAAGTCAAAGATAATCTGGAGATATGATTACCTGCTGATACTGATTCAACTCTCTCAATATAGTAAGTAAAATAGTTGTCCGGCCTTATAAGGCTCGGTATATATATAACTGCTCTACCGTAGTAGGCTCGCTCATAGACGCTCGACCATACTAGGCTCTGTATCTTGACCAACTGGGCTCACTCATAGGCGCTCGACCACAGTAGTCTCGGTATATAACTTACAATCTGATAAGAGGTTTCCCAATAGGGGCTTGCCTATCGATTATAGCTCGATGGTAATGAAAATACTGTAATACTGTATATATAGACTCTCTGCTCTCTTGACTGGAAGAAGGAAATACTCAAATGAATATGAAGTCCCGATAAAGAGAATATTGTAACTTACAAAACTAGAAAAATATACGTAAATTCCGGGATATGGATTTTTCTTTATGCTTCGTTATCAAACTCATGTAATTACGAGATCATGACAAAATGAAGGAAGGGCTTAGCCTTAACATACCCGAGCCGATTCTCTTGACAACTTCTTTAAAACACGTTGATTGCGACAACCTGTAACAGTGGGTCGAAGTATGGGAAAATTCGTATGAATTTCTTCAGAATTTTAAGATCTGTCGTTGCTATTTTACATAAAGTCCTATATGAACTACAAAATTCTCCAAGTTCAATTCTTTCATCTGATTCGGTTGTTGATTATGCATTATACCATGTCTCACGATTTATAAGTTTGCATGCTTACATGCTGGGCAGCTTTCCCGTATGAAATGTTTATTCTAGTGGTAGTTGTTAACTTCGGAAATAAATGCTTGCTAAGACATTGTTGAAAGAGAATGTTGCTGGCTTAAATTGATTAGGAACCTTTTTATTAGATAACAATTGAAACAATTATAAAGATGACTAACATAGTCATCTTTCCACATTTTTTGATGGCTAATGCATAGTCCATGTGTCCTTCTTATTCAATTTCCCAAAACAAGAGTCATTAGATCCTTTTTCATCTGCTACCACGTGGGAGGCTTTGTCCCCACCTATTAATTATTCACAAATTCTTAATTACATGGTTAATATCGCATTAAACTAATAATTAGCCAATTACCAACAAAATTAAGAATTATCTCAACTTAATTAAAATATTGCTAATTTTTAGCATACCTTATACACCTCACTATCATGGCCATGTGGTACCTTGAATGCTACTAGTCCATAAATACCGGGTATTTTAGCTCGGGCCATATTTTATCTCAAAATATCAAAATTCGACGAAATTAATTTTCTTCGATTTATTTTCCCTCTCATCTTCACCAATTTACTCATCACTTGTTTAAAATAGCATAATGCTTATAATCACAAAATAATTTCATTCCCGAACTTGCGTTGATTAACTTACGACGAAACTTTAACGTTAAAAAATGCGGGATGTAACATCTCTTTCCATTAATTTATTTATGGCATACTTTCATGTACGAAAACACGGGATGTAACATTATTCCCCTCTTTTGGGAATTCGTCCTCGAATGTTGACTGATGTACTTATCATTTTCATAACTTACGCTTTTCGAATATTTTAGTACTCTCCTCGCCATCTAGGCAACTGTTTTCTGAATAAATCCAAAGGCTAGGGCATTCCCCCTTTAGGCCTCTTTCTCACACCATGACTTATGGTTGAAATCCTTCCAATCTCGTAAATGTTTCTACCTTCTATCATGCAGCATGTACGACTCTGACCTTGTAAGTGTGGTTATGCGTTTCTTCTTTCCTTTTTCCTTCAATTTTTAGCCATTACTGAAGTTCTTCGCTCGTTATTTTGTCGAACTTACATATATTGCTATATCTTATTTCATAGACCCTGTTATCCATCCGTATGACTTTACTGCATCTAAGTAGGTCATACTATACCATAACTCTTACCTCGATTTCTCATTACTGATTTCTGCTACCAAATTCCAGGTTATTTTCATTGCTTATCCAATATGTATAAATCTATGTCCTTTAATGCTTCCACATTACTGTTCATCTTAAGAATGACGACCTAATCTCATATCATACTTTATAACTTTTATCCATCCATTGTTGATTCACCTCAATGTTGATTTATAATCTACCCCTGATAACTTAACCTTTTATGTAACACTTCCGCTAGGGTTCACATTTCATCGGGGAACACATGAAATGATTAGGCTGATCCACCTGGGGCGAGACCACGCTTTCATAACTGTATCTCACAACATCCCAATGTGATTCACCTTGCGTGGGTATTTTAATCCTGTCCAATTCATGAGATCCCTTTCTTTTTTTCGTCAGATCATTACTCAATCGAAGGCCCAAACGTCATCCTTTATCTATCAGAATTACACCCTCATTTTATTACCAGGTAGCATTCCATCTCTTCTAAATGCTATTAGCCTTAGACTCCTTTGAGTTCATTTAGGTTATAGTGAGCTTTGTATAACTTAGAGAAATCGTCTGCTCTTCTTGTTTTCATGGGCTTAATCCTGAGGACTTATCCATTTTTGTTACCTTATCACTCGCCCGTTCTTATCCTTACTCTTGTCTTCTAGAACCTTGTCGCTTCACCATACAATAGCTTGCGACCTACACATATCTTATTTATAGTACTTGCAACCTTTCAACTTGCTTGCATCATAGATTTCCTTATGTTATTTTGGAACATCAAGCGAGATATCACTTCGTCTCTAACTATTCTTTACTCTCTTAGTCATGCTTTTCGATACCCAGACCATAGGCTGGAAGATATGCTACTAACGATGCTGCTATTATTCCTAGATACTGAATCCCCGTGCTTTTAGCCTTTTATACGAAGTATGAACTATTCACGATCTTCTGCCTTTATGTATCTCGTACGTTGTTCACCTTTACCTTAAAATCTCGCATCGTATCTTTTATCTCTTTCATGACCTCCCTTCCATATAGGTGTAATTCACGTCCATAACTTGAAGCTCTATTGTAATACTTGCACATCTGGTAATACACAATCTGGTGGGAGCTTCATACTGACTTCTTATGAGGCTGGTACTATTCTCACAGGCTTTATCATAAAGCCATTATAAAATATGGCTATTGTACTATCTCTCTTGTACCTCTGATATTAAGAGTGATTTTGTAATTTTCTCAATCATGATGTCTATAATTTTCTAGGTCCAATAATCAGACTCCTGATTTTCCTTAGTTGATGTAACTCTTTAGTTTCCTCTTCCTTCTGCTCAGCCTTTATGTAGGCTTAAGCTATCTCCTGATCTGCGGTTCATGGTATTAGTTTTTATGTTTATCCCTTCATGGGTGCTATGGAATATCCATGATATAATCATTTAACAATTCGATCTATGACTAGGGATCAAAGGAGTATGATTGTTCTTAACAGTCACATAGCCTCCCGAAGATAGTTACGGACGTCTCCGTACCGATCCGCGAGACTCTTCTAAACCGACTTGCGACTCGTGAACTTAGAGTTCCAAATGATTATGCAGTGCAGGGGGATCTCCCAGAATACGTCTGTAGTCCCATAGTAAATATGAAACACATAGGGATCTCCCGGAATACGTCCGTAGTCCCAAAGTAAATATGCAGTACAAGGAAATCTCCCGGAATACGTCCGTAGTCCCAAATTAAATATGCAGTACATTGGGATCTCCCAGAATACGTCCGTAGTCCCAATTTAAATATGCGATGCAAGATAAAATGACAGATATGGCATCAAACTTCTACATTTCATACTAATCACAGATAAGAAAAGTAGAAATTTAACTAAACATGGCGCTCAGAGAGTCAAATAAGTAACTAAACACGTAAGCATGCTTTTCTAATCTAAGCTAAACACTTTAACATGTTAGTGCAATTTAATAGAAGAAGAACGATTTATGTTTTAGGAAGGAAAAATGGGATTTTTTAATTAACGGCCCCTGTACGTACTCGTCACCTCACGTACACGACGCCCACACAACATATAATATCAAATATCCTAAGGGGGAAGTCCCCAACACAAGGTTAGGCAAGCCACTTACCTCAACCACTCAAATCAACTTGAAATCACGCTCTTGCCACGAGTATCCAACTCCGAATGGCCCGAACCTATTCAAATAAATTGCATAATGTGAATATAACTACAAGCAACTAGTTCAACTAATCAATTCGAAGCTAAAACACGAAATTAGGAAAATCGCCCCAAAAAGTCTCCCTGGGACCAAGTTTCGGAATTAGATAAACTTTACAACTTATGAACACCCGTTCACTCACGAGCACACTCGAACAAAAATCATCAAAATCTGCTCACTAAATTCTCGGATTTTCAATTGGGGGACCTTTGCCCCCATTTCCAAACTTTTACCCTCAAATTGCTTAATTAGAAGAGGAAAAAAATAATAGATTATTGTATTATGATAAAAATTGAGTTAGAATTTGTTACCCAATGATTTTCCTTCAAAATCCCTCGAGAAATCGTCTCCCATCGAGCTCCAAGTCGATTTTTGTGTTATGAAATTTCAAACTCTCGATGTCACGACCCAAAATCCCTAAGGTCGTGATGGCGTCAGACACTATTGTCAGGCAAGCCAATCATTAACTAGTCAAAATAAATTCCTGTTTAACATTTATGAAAAATTATTTCCTTTCACTTTATTACATGTTATCTAAATAAAATCTGTCAAGTAAAACAATAGTTTGAATATTGCACTTTAACAAATATATCCCAACACATCCCAGAACCCGGTGTCACAAGTACATGAGAAATTTCTAAGAATTTATACAATCATCACAAAGCCTGTCCGAAATACAAATTGAACAAAGAAGTTTAAAATAAAAATAAATACAGTACGAGGGAGACTCTGTCAGCTGCGGATCGCCTCCGGATGATGCAGCTCGCCTATATCTCCGAATCCTCCACATTGCTATGAAAGTACCTGTGCAATAAAATGCACAACAAGTGTAGCATGAGTATAAAAACAACGTGTACTCAGTAAGTCGCCCGCCTAACCTCAAAGAGGCAGTGACGAGAGGTCGAATTAGACATTCACTATGGGTCAGCAAATTAGTTAACAGCATAAGATGAAAACGGTAGGCATGTAAAGGTAGCAAAGCAGCAATATATATAAGGCACTGAAATCCAAGTAACTACTGGGAATAAACAAACAGTTACCGCTTCCTTATTTTTTTCAAAATATCTTAAATAAACAATTTCCTCTTTGTTTTCCCCCAAATATCATAAATCCACATTTTCTTCTTTATTTCCCCCCAAATTTCTTATCACTTCAAAAATCATGAAAAACATTTAACAATTTAGCATGCGCATACGGGATAAGGACAACCGGCCTAAGCCATCATAATAAATCATCTCTGTGCACTGCCGAGGGTCGAACGACCCGAACGGCCCGAACCATAATATTTCTTTCAATCTCGCCGTGGCGTACAGCTCGCTCCCATGAGAGTGAGGGAAATCACACTCTGCTCACGGAATGTAAATTGCGAAGCGGTCACATGCAATCATGCACAATCAACAGTCCACCGGAATACGTCGGGAAAACAAGTAACCAAGTAAATGACAAATTTCTCTTTTAAAAACCACTAATAGTATTGAAATCCCTTTTTCGAAATTCACTAGCCAAGTTTTTAAAATGTTTAATAATACAACCTTATCCGGAAATATAATTGCCCGCGAAGGATATCAACTATCTTTTTAGATGATTTAGAAAATAAAATCCAATCTTCCTTAGTCATTCAATTACAATTTTGATTATATTAGCAGTCTAATATCACAGAAAAGATCACAGGTACAACAGGTAAAGCATGCTAGTGGGTCCTAGGCTACCCGGACATGGCATAATAGTAGCTACGCACGGACTCCCGTCACCTCGTGCGTACGTAGCCCCCGCAGATAGTAACGCATACTTAATTAGTTCACCTAGGGGGACAGTTCCCCCTCACAAAGTTAGAAAGAAGACTTACCTCGCTCCGAAATTCCATAACCGGCCTCCAAGCCCTTCCAACGACTCAAATCATTGCACAACGCTCCGAGAATATCCAAACAACGACAAATCAATGAAAATTCATCCTAATACTCACAACAAATTCAAATTATATACTTTCCCAACCCCGCTCAGTGAAATGACAAAAATGCCCTCGGGCCCACGTGCCCGGAAATATGAAATTTCTCGAAGATACATTCTTTCCATAGCTTTACCAGTTCAACTATACAATTTACTCAAATATTCATGCTTAATTCGTGGCTAAAAATCCAAATTTCCATTTTCTAGGTTCCTTTAAGATTTCCCAATTTTCTACCAACTTCCATGTCTAATTCATGCATATAATCCAGTATTTAACTTAAAAACGGGAGGAATTTACTTACCTAGACATTGCATGAAGAAATCCATTCTTGAAGCTCCTCCAAAATTGACAAAAGCAAGGAAGAAATGAAGAAATTGCCACAAATTTCGCCTATAAACTAATCTTCCCAAGCCCTAGCTACTCTCTGTGTTCGCATACCCACGAGCGCGTTCGCAGAGCTTCCTCAAGCCACCAATCCGCAATCGCGGTCCCTTACCGGCGTTCTCATAGGCCAAAGGGCCCCCCAGTCCCCCAACTCCCTCTTCCTCTATCCGTTCGCACACCAGACCTTGCGTTCGCATAGGGAAATCCATCAGCCTTCACAAATCCTTCTATGCGATCGCAATCAACTACTCGCGATCGCACATACCAAATCCAAGCAGCCTCCAAATCCTTCTATGCGATCGCACACCCACTCACGCGATCACATATAGTAAGTACCTGCTGCACTCACACCAGAAAACCAGCAACCCTCTCAAGGAAAAAATCGACCGGTTGAGCATCCAAAACACGCCCGAGGCCCCTGAGACCTCAACCAAAACTACCAACCAGACCCAATACTTCATTCGAACTTAGTCGAGCCTCGAAATCACATCAAACAATGCTGAAATCATGAATCGCAGCCCGATTCAAGCTTAATGAACTTAGAACTTTCAAACTTCCACATTCGATGCCGAAACCTATCAAGTCATGTCCGATTGACCTCAAATTTTTCACACAAGTCATATTCGACATTACGGACCTGCTCCAACTTCTGGAATCGCATTCCGACCCCGATATCAAAATTTCCACTTCCGGTCGGATTTCTCAAAAACTTTCAAATTTCTATATTTAGCCAAATGAATCCAAAATGACCTACGGACATCCAAATTCACTTCCGATCGCGCTCCCAAATCCAGAATCACCATACGAAGCTATTTCCAGACTCGGAATCCCAAATGGACATCAACATCACTGAAATGCACTTCAGGCCAAACTTAGGAAATTCCTTCAAAAATGCTGACTTCCACAATATGCATCGAAATGCTCCCGGGTTATCCAAAACCCGATCCGGACATACGCCCAAGTCCGAAATCATCATACGAACCTGTAGGAACTTTCAAATCCTGATTCTGAGGTCGTTTACTCAAAATTACAATCTTAGTTGATTCTTCCAACTTAAGGCTTCTGAAATGAGAATTTTCTTTCCAAATCAACTCTAAACTTTCCGAAATTCAATTCCGACAACACCTACAAGTCATAATACCTGAAATGGAGCTGCTCATGGCCTCCAACCGCTGAACGACGCACTAGAGCTCAAAACGACTGGTCGGGTCGTTACATTCTCCCCCACTTAAACAAACTTTCATCCTCGAACGTGCTAAGAACTGCTCTGGAGTTATCTAAAATCACAGTTTAACACCTCGAGCACCTGCCCGTGCTACTACAACCCAGTTGAGTACATTAGCTTGATAAAATCTGAAGATTTCTTCTTTTATCCATATAATAAGCTCAGAATTCATTCAAACTCCTGAAATTTCTCTACCAGGCCTAGTTCCAATATATGAACACCGTATCAACTACCATACGAGGCAGCAGAACACAACTGCGTACCTTTGCTGAATCGGCACCATACACCGCATAATCCATCATCTGACCACAATGACTCCCCTTGAACCTTAATAGCCAGAATTCTACGAATTTGATGCTCTCAATGCACCTTATAAGATACACACATACGTCCTGCTATAATGCTGGCGATACCACCACAACGGAGGAGATGCGTAGAAATCCATACCCAACTGCAGAGTTAACAAATCACTGAATACCTCGTCTTGACTAGAATCTTCACCTCATTATGAACCTGAATAATGGTATTTGTTCTTCAATATACACTTCAGATAACTTTATCGCACTGATCACTAATCCGATAATCTCGTCTCACCCAGTATGAACTGCTCAGACAACAAATCACCCCAAACATGACCAACAGACTCACATGATTTCACACCGCGCCAATAGGCCATAACTCGAACATGATAGGTAAGAAATGACTCAGGAAGGGACTATTCAACTCACACAACTAATATGAACTTTTCTCAGAAAATAGGACATAAAACATAAGAAAAAAATAAATACATATTAACCCTTCTCATCATCACACTGTTGCGGCGTGCAAACCGATCCAAATAACATACCCGTGGCGGCGTGCCACCCGATCCCATCATAAAACTCACATAAGGAAATATACATAGAGCTGAATTGCTCACTATAACACATTGCCGAACATGGTCACGAGCACGCTAAGTGCATAATACCATCCTGGGGAGACTGATAGAGCTGCATGCTACAAAGCTCAAGCACAACTGAGGTGCGATATATGTATATACATAGAGCTGAATTGCTCACTATAACACATTGCTACAAAGCTCAAGCACACACTCTGTATCTCAAGAGCTATCCTACTCACATAACATCCTCATTACGCGGGATCTCAACACATAGGAAATTATCAAGCCGTTTCACAACACACACGGCACCGGATAAGATCACCTGAATTTGACGAAGATAGAGCATCATCTGTTGTTCTAATACCTCTCCATGAAAAGAGCTCTACTGAAATAAACATGCCTAGCTCATACGAAGCCCATAATCATATTTAAATCCATCCACAAACATCAAGTCTACCTTGCTCTCACCAAACTAAGCTAATAGCTTTACCTGGGTCCACATTAACCCACTTTCTCTTATAATATGCGAGAACAACCGTCATAGCCGGGACAAACACCCCACAATCCACAACCAAATGAACTGAACGCCTCTCAGGCATAACTTCTCTAATAAACAACATTGTACTTCTTTATCCTTAGTCCAAATCTTCAATCCATCAAGTGACTACATGTCACACTTACACAATCTTTTCACGGTCATGCTTCCACGACCTTCCACACAAGGCAACAAGACACATCAAGAACCCATGACCAGGGTACAAAGCCTCTTCCACCGAATATCAATCTCAGGTGACACTGAAGATAACACCAGCTTCCTCTGAACTTTCAAATCACTCCTTCTTGCTCTTCCGAGCTCATGACATCCTTATCAACACCGAATCACAATCTCGATTCTCACTCCCATTTACATATTGCTTACCGTACCTAACATGCCAATCTGAGGTAGCGCAAGAATTCCATCACAACTTTTGAACCACCAATAGGGTGAACACCTCATTCAAGAGTACCATCTCAACACACGAGTGAATTCCCACAATCACCCAACATGCAAATCCGTAAGTAGTAGCCTATACCACCATAACCCTTCCGGGATCCACCTACACCTGATAGACCATAACACTCAAGTGCTCCCACATGAAATCCATTACGACGGCCGACAAGCCCCGCACACACCGGCACAAACCACATGCATAACTTAACCACCGAAGGAACTGATCACTGCCGTAAATGTGCCATTTCAACCATGGCTAATCAATCTACCTTCTTTTAATCATCTTTAATTGCTTCAGGAATAATAGCAACTTCCTTCATCTCATAGCAAACTCAACCCTCACTCATCCCGAGTGGCTTTGATTCACGAGACTATGCTGCCTAAATCTCGCAACCCGTCTCATACCCTCCTGATAATCTTTCAACAATCCAGACTTTATTTCTCTCACTCCTCCAATACTATCCTGCATGCTGAAACACATCATGGAACATTCCAACCATCCTTCTTTTTCTCAGAAATTACTCTGCAAAATCTCGATTCTCGATCATACTGCTTCCTGGAACCCTTAAATGCCACATCTTTAACTGTTGAACTCACTAGGACCACTATTGAGAGTCACCCACTCTGGCTGGCCCCACATACAATCAACTCCAAGGCTTTTCTAGCACATGAACTCCGTTCCCTTGAAGCACGTGACTGAGTCACTATCCTTACAACTTGCCCATGCCTTAACATAAATTATGAATCTTCCAAAGCCTAACCCTGATCCGACAGGGCCAAATCTTTCACACATTCATCTCGTGTGACACATCATCGCCATCTTACTCCTTTCCCCTTAGCTGTAATAACTTTCCAACACGCCGACAATCCGCAACCCTATGATAACACAATCCTGCAACCTAACTATAGATGGTGAGACTCCCCCAATTAGCCTGAAGCTACTCCTTTCACCACTTTAGACCCTGCCGAGATCCTTTCACCTTTGATAACACGATCTTGCTCAACCACTCCGTCCAATTCCTCTAAATTCTCTCGCTAGCACTCCCTTAATGCTCAAATTTTCTAGCATCATTCACACATTCTGCCTCCTACCGAATAGTCACTAGAACCTCTCACAGCGACTTTCCAACCATGCCACCGCTAACCCATTCACAGGAGATAACCCACCTGTGGAAATCACCCACGGACACCTTCCGCTGAAATGCACGCTCTCTGCGACTTCAATACCCCATCTTACGCCCTGCTTCATTTACAAACTCTACTAGTCCGTCCGCTCCTCATGGACATCCATTAAATGCGCGACAATATCTTCAAATTCCAAGCTATGCTGCCGCTCCCCCACTTTACGACGGCTCGACTTCTTCTTCTACACCTGGCCTCCTAGAAGTGGAGCCACCGCCTAGCCTCACTTCAGGACCATTCTTTGCCAACCGCATTCTTCAATACTTCTTCTCAATACTCTGACCCCACGTAACCGAAGAAACCATAGCGCCAACAAACTTAACACATTCCATTCGATCAATGACGACAACTTCACGTCGCAGGTGCATATCCCACCTCACTTGAAGACACCAAGCCTTACTACTTTTATCAACCCCAACCGGACCATTCATAATCCAAATTCCTTTCCTCTGCCGGGACTAAAATACCGAAATATCAAAATCACACTCTGAGAATACCTCCCTTCAAACCATTCATCACCCCCAACATACGGGCAAACATTCTATCATTATATCGACATCACACGATAACCAATCACAAGCATCATCACTACCTGAGCATAGCCTTAACGCTCTCAGAAACACAGCTACTGAGCTTAAACAACATACCATTCTTCTGCAGGGCCATAACAGCAGCCCCCAACCAATTACACATGGAAACATCTCGGATTACATCCGTAGCACCATTTCAATTCCTCAAATTCCTGATTCGTAGCAAGCGCTTCGCAACGCCTAAGATTGAGTAGGAATAAACTTAGGCATAAGCCTTAAGGGGATCGAATCGCACGATGAGAAATCAAGAAGGGAAGTACTCCTAACAGCCCTGTAGCCTCTCGAAGATAAGTATATAAGTCTCCGTACCGATCCACAAGACTCTACTAGACTTGCTCATGACTCGTGAGACCTAAGGGAACCTAGCGCTCTGATACCATGTTGTCACGACCCAAAATCCCTAAGATCGTGATGGCGTCGGACACCATTGTCAGGCAAGCCAATCATTAATTAGTCGTAATAAATTCCTGTTTAACATTTATGAAAAATTATTTCCTTTCACTTTATTACATGTTAGCTAAATAAAATCTGTTAAGTAAAACAATAGTTTGAATATTACACTTTAAAAAATATATCCCAACACATCCCAGAACCCGGTGTCACAAGTACATGAGCAATTTCTAAGAATTTATACAATCATCACAAAGCCTGTCCGAAATACAACTTGGACAAGAAGTTTAAAATAAAAATAAATACAGTACGAGGGAGACTCTGTCAGCTGCGGATCGCCTCTGGATGATGCAGCTCGCCTAAGTCTTTGAATCCTCCACATTGCTATGAAAGTACCTGTGCAATAAAATGCACAACAAGTGTAGCATGTGTACAAAAACAACGTGTACTCAGTAAGTCGCCCGCTTAACCTCAGAGAGGTAGTGACGAGAGGTCGAATTAGACACTCACTAAGGGTCAGCAAATTAATTAACAACATAAGATGAAAACGGTAGACATGTAAAGGTGGAAAAACGACAATATATATAAGGCATTGAAATCCAAGTAAATACTGGGAATAAACAAATAGTTACCACTTCCTCATTTTTTCCAAAATATCTTAAATAAACAATTTCCTCTTTGTTTTCCCCCAAATATCATAAATCCACAATTTCTTCTTTATTTTCCCCCAAATATCTTATCACTTCAAAAATCATGAAAAATATTTAACAATTTAGCATGCGCATAGAGGATAAGGACAACCGGCCTGAGCCAGCATAATAAATCATCTTTGTGCACTGCCGAGGGTCGAACGACCCGAACCATAATATTTCTTTCAATCCCACCGAGGCGTACGACTCGCTTCCATGAGAGTGGGGGAAATAACACTCCGCTCGCGGAATGTAAATTGCGAAGCGGTCACATGAAGTCATGCACAATCAACATTCCACCCTGAATACATCGGGAAAACAAGTAACCAAGTAAATGACAGATTTCTCTTTTAAAAACCACTAAATAGTATTTAAATCCCTTTTTCGAAATTCACTAGCCAAGTTTTTAAAATGTTGAATAATACAACCTTATCCGGAAATATAATTGCCCGCGAAGGATATCAACTCTCTTTTTAGATGATTTAGAAAATAAACTCCAATATTCCTTAGTCATTCAATTACAATTTTGATTATATTAGCAGTCTAATATCACAGACAAGATCACAGGTACAACAGGTAAAGCATACTAGTGGGTCCTAGGCTACCCGAACATGGCATAATAGTAGTTACGCACGGACTCCCGTCGCCTCATTCGTACGTAGCCCCCGCAGATAGTAACACATACTTAATTAGTTCACCTAGGGAGACAATTCCCCCCACCCCACAAAGTTCGAAAGGAGACTTATCTCGCTCAGAAATTCCATAACCGGCCTCCAAGCCCTTCTGACGACTCAAATCATTGCACAATGCTCCAAAACTATCCAAACAACGACAAACCAATGAATATTCGTCCTAATACTCACAACAAATTAAAATTATATACTTCCCAACCCTGCTCAGTGAAATGCCCAAAATGCCCTCGGGCCCACGTGCCCGGAAATCCGAAATTTCTCGAAGATACATTCTACCCATAGCTTTACTAGTTCAATTATACAATTTACTCAAATATTCATGCTCAATTCCTGGCTAAAAATCCAAATTTCTATTTTCTAGGTTCCTTTACGATTTCCCAATTTTCTACCAATTTCCATGTCTAATTCATGCATATAATCTTGTATTTAACTTAAAAACGGGAGATATTTACTTACCTAGACATCGCATGAAGAAATCCCCTCTTGAAGCTCCTCCAAAATCGACCAAAGCAAGGAAGAAATGAAGAAATGGCCACAAATTTCGCCTATAAACTAATCTGCCCAGGCCCCAGCTACTCTCTGCGTTTGTAGAGCTTCCTCGAGCCACCACTCCGCGTCGCGGTCCCCTACCCGTGTTCGCATAGGCCTAAGGCCCCCAACTCCCTTTTCCTCTATGTGTTCGCACACCAGACCCTGCGTTCGCATAGGGCAATCTAGCAACATTCACAAATCCTTCTATGCGATCACAATTAACTACCCGCGATCGCACATGCCAAATCCAAGCAGCCTCCAAATCCTTCTATGAGATCGCACACCCACTCACGCGATCACATAGAGTGAATACCTGCTGCACTCACACCAGAAAACCAGCAACCCTCTCAAGGAAAAAATCGACCCGTTGAGCATTCGAAACACGCTCGAGGCCCTCGATACCTTAACCAAAACTACCAACCAGACCCAATACCTCATTCGAATTTAGTCGAGCCTCAAAATCACATCAAACAATGCCGAAATCACGAATCGCAGCCCGATTCAAGATTAATGAACTTAGAACTTTCAAACTTCCACATTCGATGCTGAAACCTATCAAGTCACGTCCGATTGACCTCAAATTTTGCACACAAGTCATATTCGACATTACAGACCTGCTCCAACTTCCAGAATCGCATTCCGATCCCGATATCAAAGTTTCCACTTTCGGTCGGATTTCTCAAAAACCTTCAAATTTCTATCTTTAGCCAAATGACTCCAAAATACCTATGGACATCCAAATTCACTTCCGATCGTGCTCCCAACACCAAGAATCACCATACGAAGCTATTTCTAGACTCGGAATCCCAAACGGACATCAAAATCACTGAAATGCACTTCAGGCCAAACTTAGGAAATTCCTTCAAAAATGTTGACTTCCACAATATGCATTGAAACGCTCCCGGGTTATCCAAAACCCGATCCAGACATACGCCCAAGTTTGAAATCATCATACGAACCCGCAGGAACTTTCAAATCCTGATTCGGAGGTCGTTTACTCAAAATTCCACTCTTAGTTGATCTTCCAACTTAAGGCTTCTGAAATGAGAATTTTCTTTCCAAATCAACTCTAAACTTTCCGAAATTCAATTCCGACCACACCTACAAGTCATAATACCTGAAATGGAGCTGCTCACGGCCTCCAACCGCTGAACGACGCGCTATAGCTCAAAACGACCGGTCTGGTTGTTACACTCAAATTCTCTATTTCTGCCCAGTGATTTCTGCATCTATGGCTCATTGGCTGCACCAGCGGTCCCGCACCTGTGTAAAAAGCATCGCAGGTGTGAAAATAACTTATCCGGGCTGAGGCCGCATCTGCAGTTTCCTAGCCGCATGTGCGTCCCTGATGCCTTGATCCATGTTCGCTCAAATTAATTAAATCAATAATTACCCACGTATCCACATAATTAGGAATTATCTCAAATTACTTAAAATACTACTCACTTTTAGTACCACCGATCTTCTATCTTTTTCATGTCCAAAATGCTCCGTTAAGCACCCAAAATCAACCCGAGGCCCCCGGGGCTTCAACTGAACATTCCTACCGGTCTTAAAATACCATATGAATTAGTCGAGCCCTCAAACCACATCAAAAAACGCTAAAAATTAAAATCACTCTTTGATTCAAACTTAATGAACTTAAAGTTTCCAAATTCTACATTCGATGCCGAAACCTATCAAACCACGTTCGATTGACCCCAAATTTTGCACACAAATCATATTCAACCTTATGGACCTACTCCAACTTCCAGAATTTGAATCCGACCCTGATATCAAAAATTCCATTACCGGTCAAAATCTCCAAAAATTCGACTTTCGCCATTTCAAGCCTAAATGAGCTACAGACCTCCAAAAAACAATCCGGACACCCCCGCAAATCCAAAATCACCCAAAAAAGCTAATAGAACTAATTAAATTCCATTCCGGAGTCGTCTTCATACAATTCCGACTACATTCCGAATCCTAATACTTAAGCTTCTGCTTAGGAACTAAGTATCCCAAATTACTCTGATACCATATCCAACACCTCCCGGCAAGACACATAAGCAGAAAAAGACACAGGGAAAGCAGTAAGGGGATTGGGGCTAAAACTCTCGAAATGACCGCCGGGTCGTTACACTTGGGTATCGCAATCAATCTACCTTTACATGGAAATCAAAGGTAGTATGACAATAAGATAGATAATCTACACCCATCGACATGTCAAAGCATACCATAGAAAGTATAATTTGGTTAGGTAGGATATTTTTTCTCTAAATTCAAATGTAAAAAGCTTTTATACACATGTTTAACTACTATAGAATTTTCACAAAAGTGGAAACCTGAAAAGGATCGCTCAATATTTCAAAATATCCTTGATTATTAAATCTTCGGCCCATATTAAAATCCATACTGAAAGATTTCCTAATCTCGGCCCTCTTATGTAAATTCTTGTGTGCACGCCTATCATGCCCATGTTTTCAATTTTTCCGCTAAGTGAAATTGCCACAGAATAGATCAAAGTTTTCATATGTGTAGTTACTACCTTATTTAAACGGTTAACTAATATTTTGGCAAGCCTCTAAAATTAATATATTGCTTATCTATACAGTTGAGAAAGTTAAGTGCTATATGTCGATACACCCATCGTCTAAATCAATTTCTTAAACTATCTTGCATGCAAGTTCATACTAGAAACTGTCAAGAAGAAAGTGATTCATAAACACTTTGGTAAATTCATTCGCAAATTATTTGTGTTTCTCTTGTTGGCATCCCTAAGAGTACGGTATCGGTCCATGTACTCGACATGTTCTCAGGTCTATAAGTTGTTTGTTCCACTTACCACTCCATGAGATATCCTATAGCTCGTAATGTGGTAAATATTTTATCAAAAACCTTTGAGGATCCTTTGAACTATAAAAAATGGTATACTTCGTAATTTCAACTTTAGGAACTTTAGTAAGGATATTTTTATATTCCTGTAATGACCTGACCGGTTGTTTTGCTTTCTAGAACCCTGTTCCCCTAAATGAGACTCTCTGTATGTTATTTTACTATTTTGACTTGTGAGGATGGTTAGTTTACGATTCGGAAAGGTTCGGGTTGAAATCAGAATACTTAGTTCCTTAATGTTGGCTAAATAAGGCTACGTTTGGCTTGATTCAACGTTTTGAGTAAATGACCTCAGAATCAAGATTTGACGGTTCCAATAGGTTCGTATGATGATTTTGCACTTGGGCATGTGTTCGGACAAGGTTTTGGATGACCCAGGAGTGCGTCGGCCCTTAATTTTGATAGTTGGCACCTTGAAGGTTTTATAGTTGTTTAAATTAGGTTTTGAGTATGTTTTGGTGTTATCGAGGTCCGTTTAGGATTCTGAGCCGGAGAATAGTTCCGTATGGTGATTTAAGACTTGCACGCAAAATTTGGTGTCATTCCGATTAGGTTAAGTATGTTTCGGCGCGTTCAAAGTAAGTTGGAAGAACTTGAAGTTCATAAGTTGATTCAATTTGGTTTGGGGTGTGATTGTTAGTTTTGATGTTGTTTTATGCATTCTAAGGGTTCGAGCAAGTTTGTTTTATGTTTTCAAACTTGTTGATATGTCTGGGAGGGGCCCCGGGGGCCTCGGGTGTTAATCAGACGAGGCACGAAACTCATTTGGACTTGGAAGAACAGCTGAAGCACCAGGCTTCTGGTGTAACCGCACCTGCGGAAGACTAGCCGCAGTTGCGAGCTCGCAAAAGCGAGACAACAACCACAGAAGTGGCCCAACATAGGCAATCCAAAAATCATAGAAGTGAACATGGTGGGTGCAGATGCGCGACCACAGAAGCGGTCAAGGTACTGCAGAAGCGAGAGCAAGCGCAGGTGCGACTCGTCTGCCGGAGGAGCGGGCATTGCAGAATCAAGCCATTATTCCAAAAATTCGAAATTAGGCCACCAAAGGGAGGATCGCATCTGCGATAATATTTACGCAGATGCGGCCAGTGACCGCAGAGGCGGAAAAACTACTGGGCAGAACATTCATTTAAGTCGAGACTTAAGCATTTTGGGTTCATTTATTTCATTCCCTGGGAAATTTTGGAGATCTTAGAGAGGTGGTTTTCACATAGCACTTTGAGGTAAGTAGATTCTATTCAATGTGAGTTAAATACATAGATTATTGGTACATTTAACATGTAAAAATTGTGAAATCATGGGTTTTGATGAAAAACCTTGTCACGACCCCAAATCTAAGCCGGTCATGATGGCGCCTATCGTGGAACTAGGCCAGCCAAAACTACACTCGAATCATAATAAGCTTCCATTTACATATTTACTATACTGATTACCCATAAAGGTTTCCTTTAAACATTTATAAAATAGTTAAAGCTATACTGAATATTAAATACAACCCCCGAGAACCCGGAGTCACAGGTCATGAGCATTTACATAAAATATACAACTCAAAAGAAAATAAATTCTATAATAGTAAGCTGGAGAGAGAGCAGGACTGCGGACGCATGCAACTACCTCGCAAACCTCCGAGAATCTCTGGAACAGATAGACACCTCACCCTGCCCTAACACTTGGATCTGCACACAAGGTGCAAGGAATAATGTGAGTACACCAACTCAGTAGTAATGAAAATAAATCAGGTCTGAGCAGCAAGAAACACATAAAATCAATGTCATCAATTCACAATATGCACAACCTTTCTTTCCAACAGTATAACATAGATATATGAAATCATCATGCCTTAAAACCAACTTCAGAAAAATCCTTTGAAAAATGTATATTTTCAACAATCCATCGGGCATGCCTCACAATCACTCATAATCAGCCCCTCATGCATACCTCACAATCACTCATGCCTCCGAATCACTCGTCACTCGGCACTCGGTGCACTCACTAGGGGTGTGTGCAGACTCCGGAGGGGCTCCTTCAGCCCAAGCGATAATATCAAGACACCTCGTGGCGTATCATATCCTCACAAATCAGGCCCTCGGCCTCACTCAGTCAGAACCTCTCAAAAGCCCCTCGGGCGAATCAGTAAAACGAGGTACTCGACCCAAAACATCATTTTAAATCTCAAAGTAGTGTAAATTAGGTTGAGTTTCGAAAACAGTAAGCACAATATGACTGAGTGAAATCATCAATAGTTAGTGAGGAAAACAGCAGTAAAAATCCCCCAAGAGGTCTAAACAAGTCGGCACGAGTCCCAAAACATGGCTTATAGCCCAAATATTTCAGAAATCTTTAGAACACAATTTAACATATAGTTTAGAGTAAAATACGAAACTCAATAGTTGCCGCGGAGAGGACCAAGTCCAATCCAAAAATTATTGCGCGCCACATACTCGTCATCGGACATGTGCGCCATTCTAAAATCAGTGAGAAATATGAAGTCCGGGGTTTCATACCCTCAGGACAAGATTTATAACCATTACTTACCTCTACTTAGCCACAATACTAGTCATCTATGATCTTGCCCCTCAAATTGGCTCCTGGTTGCTCCGAATCTAGCCAAAACCATTTTAACACCATCGATATATACTAAAGGAACACAACCTAATCGAAAACTATCAACTTATACAAGAATCTCAAAATTCGGCCAAACTCGAGCCCTGGGCCCACGCCTTAGAATCCGATAAAATATACATCACACGAACCCTTATCCTCCCACGAGACCGTACATACTAAGAACATCAAAATCGGACCACAATTTCCCACTAAAATAGCCAAAAGAAATTCCCAAATCTTTCCTCCCATTTTCCAAACTTTTCTTACTTTAATCCTTCAAATACAAGCCTAATCCGAACAAAATAACATAGAAACGACTTTAATAACTCGGGAACTTACCTCCACTGAAGACCCACGAATTCTCTCTTCAACTTGCCCTCAAATGAGCTCCAACCGCATGCAACAATGGTTAATGACTAAAATTTCACGAAGGCTTCTTTTATACTGTTCTGCCCAGCAATTCCGCACTTGCAGACCTTTAATCGAACATGCGGACCCGCACCTGCGGTCCCAGGTGCGCACCTGCAAAAACCCACTAACGGACCAATTCTCGCACCTGCGACCCCTTCTCCTCACCTGCGGCTTTACAGGTGCGGCCATCCCTTCGCACCTGCGGTCTCCTCCTGCCTAGACTCCCTTCGCACCTGCGCATGGACTTTCGCACCTGCGGCATCGCAGGTGCGACCATCCCCTCCCACCTGCGGAATCCTCCTGCCTAGTCTCCCTTCGCACCTGCACATGGAATTTCGCATCTGCGGCATCGCACCTGCGGCTACCAATCCGCAGGTGCAGCCAACACCAGAAACTTACACCAGCAGCCATTTTCTGTAATTTTCCAACTTCAAAACTCTGCCAACCAACCGAAATCAATCCCGAGACCCTCGGGGCCCCTACCAAACATAACAACACACCCCATAGAAGTATTCAAACTTAGTCGAGCCTTCGAAACACCAAAAACAACCTGAAAACACCAAAATTACATCAAATTCAAGCCTATGAACTTTGAAACTTCCAAATTTCGCCAACGACGCTGAAACTAACCAAAACACCTTCGATTGACCTGAAATTTTGCACACATATCCAAAATGACATTACGGACCTGTTCCAACTTCCAGAATTCCATTCTGACCCCGATAGCCTATTTTTCACTGCCGACCGGAAATCGCCAAAAACTAACTTTCGCCAATTCAAGCCTAATTCTACATCGGACATCAAAACTCCATTCCGAACACACTCCTAAGTCCCAAATCACCTAACGAAACCATCCAAGCCATAAAATCCGCTTTCCGAGGTCGTTCACCAATAATTCAACTCTCAGTTGACTTTATCAACTATTAGGCTACCTTGAGAGACTAAATGCCTCGATTCTCACCATGTCCACTCTGAACCCAAACCAACCGACCCAACACACATAAACTAAACCCCATAAAATGAAGCAGAAATGGGGGAAACGGAGCTAAACTCTCGGAACGACCGGCCGGGTTGTTATATCCTCCCCCACTTAAACATACGTTCGTCCTCGAGCGTGCCAAGAGTTGTTCTCCAACACCATTAAACTGTTACATAGCTTACCATGCACATACCCGGGGGAGATCCCATGTCACCCTATCCTATATAGGTCCAATAGCACAATGCCGTTGAAATTTCGAAGTCCAAATCCTGGCCCATAAACCTTAGAACCAAATTCCCACTTCTGAAATAATATACAAGATCAAAATTTCTATAACTATAAACTGAACAAGTCTGAACATGCTGAATCAAGTCATATACGCACCCCATATGGAATCACATAATATACCGCGTGACTCAAACACTCATAGCGATAACTCTTAACCACAATAACGGCTCAGAACAACCCAATGCCGGTACATATCCTCTTATCAAGAAAATGCCTCGCTCTAACACTTCCATATACTGCTGATGATGAAAGAAGCACGTAGAAACTAACAACCATTCATCCGATCAGTCAGACATGAAGCTCCCCCTTCCCAAACAGGAATTATAGCAGATTTCTAAGCCGACTCCTGATATTTATCCTTCCAACTATGCTGTAGAAAATTCTAAAAATGTTCATTCTAGGTCCAATGACCTCTTCTCATCCATCATGACCACCCTGAAGACATGACACACCGATACAATTCTAAGCCAAAACCTGTGCAATTCGTGCACTTAACAACAACATCCCAATACAATCAAATTATATAAAAGATACACACGAGAGGACTATCCTGCCATTAACAATTACTATCACCATATAATGCTAACAGCCAGACACACACCGTAAAAATCAAAACACACGAATCCAATACCAAGGTCATACCCCTACATAACTCCGGTACACTGTGCGATCTCATCCGAATGCTGGTCCACTTGAAATACTTCAAGACACCTTGCCCAAAATCAATAACCATTCAAAATTCGACATCAAGTACTCAAAGTACAATGCCATAACCACGGGGGAAACCAGACAATACCATGCCACCCGAATCAGAAGGTATATAACCAACACGCCTCAATCACGCAACACCCAATTACTTACCTTACTCAAATCTAGCTATAAACACCAATTAGAACCGCACCATATGTGCATATAACCAATAATCACCACCCCTCGCAATACCGAAGGGTAACTCATAGATCACTCTAGAACATGAATAAACTCAATCACAATCGAATTGTACATTTCTCAATAATAGAAACTCAGAGCCAACAATTCCGACCCGGTGCAGAACACACACCCATATTAGCCTATTAGTGACCCTAAATTAACCCTGATCACCCACAATAGATAGATAACTTACCGAAAAGTTCACAACGACGGAATCATGGTACATACTAACATACGACTAGCTCTGCTCGCATCTTCACAGTTCACTACCACAAAATAACCTGTTTATGAGAACTCTCAGTCTCGAAGTCCATGAAGCGCACAGATTACTATATCTGATCTCAACCCCACCACTTGAATACCTGACACACCCCAAATACTCAATCATTCCACGAGGGATACCCCTATAATTATTCCGTTTACCAAGCAACCTTGAATATCAACAGTCGATCCAATAATAGGGCGCTGCGATACCAATGAAGTACCCTTAACTCAAACACATTGCTCTTTCTGAAATGTATACCCTCTTCAAGTCGCACCAATTAGTGATATCATCTACCTAGTCATCTGAAACTGCACATGCTACCTAAGAATTTATGACCTTCCTTCCAGAACCGAATTGTGACCTCACATATGCAAATCTCAGCTCTACCCAACATACGCATACGCCATGCCAATCTAGGAAAAAAAATACGGGAACTCCATGGTCCCTTCTAAGCCACATGCATTTACGTACCCAACTAGCCAAGAACTTCCATTTGATCCCATTTAGAAGAAAATTCACTGCACGTCATAAGAAAATATGCACCCTTAACCGCGGTAGAAACCATCCGGAACTATCCAAAATCCCATTTACGCAACACCAAACCATCAGGACTGAATTCTTCTAACTCAACCAAGCTACGCAGAACACCAAGAAAAACAAAGAGCATTACTAAGAAACACCCAAAAAACTCTTCACCTCATGAACACCCAAGAACTATCGTATCCCTTACCATGCAGACCTGACCTACTACCAAGTTGCCCTATTTAACCAAGTTCCTTCTGACTTACCTTCAAATTGATACTTCTCCTTGATGTAATACCACAATCTTCAATCCAGACTCACCACACGTGACCCAAGCACAAAACCATACCGTCTAAGGCTCATAAGCCGCCGAATACTCTCTCCAATATCTCCAAAAGTACCACATTCAAAATACTTACCCTGAAGAGACTCCTTGCGAATCCTAAGCCATTACCTTCACCTTCGTGATACTGATATGTAGAATCCGTGATGATGTAAAAATATCACAAGTCTGGACACCCTCTAACGTAAATCTCAATCACACTGACCAATTAGACAGAATCATCCTAACCCGTTTGCACACTAACATACTAGGAAAGTAATCCACTCACTTGAAGCCACAAACAAATTCATACACTGCACACACTACACCTTTTACAATTTCCACTAAATCATTCAATAGAACCCAATCACCCAACAGAGTACATTAAAACCTATATCGAAGAGATTTCCATTACTCGTGACATTCCCAGAACCCACGCCTGCAGGTCATAACTGATCCACCAATATACCTCGAACTGAAACCAATACCACACATAATCATGCAATCAACTTATCATTAACAGACTCCCCCACTTGGCGCAAAGCCAACGATCGAGACAAACAATAACTCACAATGCCCATAATAACACCACCTGTGTAACAACTCAAGTCATCTGCAAATCTCGCATTCACCATTGTAACAGTCACGCCAACTTCCACAAGCTATCTAGACTCCAATTACAACATATATCATTTACTGGTAGAAGAGAACTTATTACAGAACTACATAGGGATCACACACCCTAGGACAAACCGCAGGAGATACCCCTGCCCGCTTAGCCCCAACTGATATCTCTCCATACACTTCTGAAGACCATAACTATCACGCAATCACTACACCTTCCTGCATCTGAACACAACCAGCACCTATCCTCGAGGCATCACAATACGCGGTAAGAACCTGAAGCTGATGGTAGAACTAACACTGGATCAGTGGTCACAGAAATCTCGAGCTTCTGGAAGCTCTACCCACGCATGTCTGACCACATGGATACCCTTACTGGACACCACGTGTCCTGAGAATGCTACTGAACCGAGTCATAATTCACTCTTGGAGAATTTTTCATAGAGCCTTTCCTCCCTGAATCCTTATAATGCCATCCTCAATTACTGAGTATGCTACTCCTGGCTATGCAAATATGCCAGGACGCCATCAATGAATACAATAACAAGGAGTGGTAATACGGCTGAAATACACCGTTAATCAAATACATGAATGCTACTGGGGCAATGATCACCTCAAAATACATCACCAGGAACTCATAACCCAATAGAAAAATACGCTTCACTCCACAACTACACAACATGATAGGCCTTCCAATATACTCACACCTCAAGGCCATATACCAAATCGAGACAGAAATCAACACTCAATAAATATTGCCACATTTCCAGCCAATCCTTTTGTCACAAATCATAGTCTGAACACATCTAACCATCAAATCACACTCACCACGTAGCCATCTAGTAACAAAGTCCCATTAATAAGGACATCAACATACATATAAGTCCCCAAATACATGTGCCCACACAGCAAAAATCTCAGCACTCAAGCCACAGAATGAATCCGGCCTCAAGTCCTCCAGACTGGCCCATTACCAACATGCCAAAATCACATCTCATCCATGCAAGTCACAAGCCGTCGATGCACAACTGATACCAAGCGCTCTCGTGCGCGTTCGAATACATGGATGGAATTCAAGAGTTATGCTCTTGGCTGAATTAAACGGGTTCGCACGACTAGAATTCAAGAATGTGAGATTTTTCCTAAGGGTTTCGCAGCCTCTCGAAGATAAGTACAGACGTCTTCATATCGATCTGTAAGACTCTACTAAACCTGCTCATGACCGATGAGTCCTATGCAACCTAGCGCTCTGATACCAAATTGTCACGAACCCAAATCTAAGCCAGTCGTGATGGCGCCTATCGTGGAACTAGGCCAGCCAAAA
>ML360857.1:0-93581 GCA_005239505.1 Nicotiana paniculata
TTTTCACCTTCCATGGCTGTTGAGAACCTTATGCTTGGTTCGCCAATCTCCACGGGTATTAAGCTTCTGATCCATAAATAAGTGCGAACGGAGTTTCTCCCGTGGCTATCTTTGAAGTTGTTTTGTATGCCCATAGTACCGCTGGTAACTCATCAGGACAATTTTCTTAGGCTTTATCCAGCCGCTTCTTTAGATTGTTGATGATGACCTTATTTGTTGCCTCATCTTGACCATTAGCCACGGGGTGGTACGACTTTGAAGTGATCCGCTTGATTTGCCAACTTTCGAAGAATTCTGTGATTTGCGAGCCTATGAATTGTGTATTCCAAAGCGGCACATTATGTTTCGCCATAAGAAGCTTTTAACTTACTTTTCTCGCACTTGTTTGAACGCTTCTACCTCTACCTATTTTGTAAAATAGTTGGTTAGTACGAGTAAAAATCGTACCTGTCCTTTAGTTGTGGGAAGAGGTCCCACTATGTCCATCCCCCATTTCATGAAAGGCCATGGGGATATTATTGGATGTAATAATTCCGCTGGTAGATGCATGTTATTGGAAAACCTTTGGCATCTGTCACATTTGGATACGAAATTCTCGGCTTCTTCTTCCATCTTAGGCCAATAGTATCCGGCTCTAATTAGTGTTTTCACTAAGGATCTCGCCCCTGAGTGATTTCCACAGTGTCCTTCGTGGACTTCTTTCATCACAAATTCCGTTTGGTTAGGTCCAAGGCATTTAGCTAGGGGTCCTCCGAACATCTTGCGATAAAGTGAGTTGCGAATAAGGAAGTACCGTGCAGCTTTGCGGTGAAGTGCTTGAGCTACTTTCCTATCTTCAGGTACGGTGCCATTCTGCAAAAAATTAAGAATTTCGTTTCTCCAGTCCCAGGTTAGGTTGTTGAAAGTTACCTCATTCCTGTCCTGGTCTATTATTGAATGAAATAGTTTAACGACAATGTATTATCTTTGTTCGTTACTTCCATGACTGCTGCGAGGTTAGCTAATGCATCTGCTTTCATATTTTCCTCTCTAGGTATTTGCATTACCTTCCATGTTTTTAATTATCTCACGAGATCTCTTGCTTTTTCAAGATACTGTTGCATTCTAGTCTCTTGAGAGATGTAAGTCCCATGTATCTGATTTACTACCAGTTGGGAGTCGCTGTTGATCACAATTTGCTCGATTGAGAGCTCCCGTGCGAGTTCAAGCCCTGCAATAACACTCTACTTCATTGTTAGTTATAAGACAACACTTGATAGCTTGTCGTGTCTTTTCACTCGTGGGTGATATCAAGACTATGCCTAAGCCGGCACCTTTTATATTTGAAGAACCATCGGTGAACAAGGTCCATAGGCCTGGATTAACACCGTTAAAGAGTTGTAACTCTTTTTCTATTTCAGATACAATGCTATTACTAAAGTCAGCAACAAAATCAGCTAGTATTTGAGACTTAATTCAGTCCTAGGCTGATTGATTATTTCATGCTCGCTTAATTCTATGGCCCATTTGGCTAATCTTCCTGACAATTCCTGTTTATGCAGAATATTCTTAAAGGATATGAGGTCACAACGGTGACTGGGTGGCATTGAAAATAGGGTCGTAATTTTCTAGATGTCATTATTAAAGCTAAGGCTAACTTTTCCAGATGTGGATATCTAGTCTCAGCATCTAACAAAGTTTTACTTACATAATAGACAGGTGATTGTTTACCTTTTTCTTCTCTTACCAATACTGCACTTATATCAATTTCTGAGACATCCAAGTAGATGTACAATCTTTCCNCAAAATATCAGGTATTTCCTCTATGGCTTTATTTTGAGCAGAATTTACCTCTATTCCTCTGTTTGATAAAAGGAAACCCAAAAATTTGCCTGATTGCACTCCAAAAACGTATTTCTCTGGATTTAACTTCATATTATACCTGCGTAAAATATCAAAAGCAGTAGAGAGATGCTGGAAATGGTCATGTGATTGTGTTGATTTTACCAACATGTCATCAATATAGACTTCCATCGTCTTTCCAAGATGTTCTTGGAACATTTTAGTCACTAACCTTTCATAGGTGGCTCCGGCGTATTTTAAGCCAAAAGGCATAACTTTATAACAGTAAGTCCCCCTGTTTGTAATGAAGGAAGTTTTTTCCTCATCTGAGGGATTCATTTTAATCTGATTATAACCAGAATATGCATCTAAGAAGCTTAATGATTCATGACCTGTTGTGGCATCAATCATTTGATCTATATGCGACAATGGGAATGAATCTTTGGGGCATGCTTTATTTAAGTCAGTATAATCCACGTATACTCTCCACTTGCCATTCTTTTTAGGTACTACCACGGTGGTTGCTAACCAGTTAGGGTACGTTACCTCTCGTATCGAACCTATCTTTAAGAGTTTATGTACCTCTTCGTCGATCACTTGGTTCTGGAATGGTCCTTGATTTCTTTTCTTCTGCTTAACAGGTACGAAGGATAGATCTTCATTTAGCTTATGAGTCATCACTTCTGGTGGGATGCTTGTCATATCCAAGTGGGACCACGCAAAGCAGTCTATGTTAGCCTTTAAATAATCAATCAACTTACCTCTTCAAGCGGGGCCTAGCCTCGTGCCTATATACACTTTTTGCTCAGGCTTTTGTTCGGATAATGGAACAGCTTCGAGCTCTTCCGTAGTTGTTTTGATGTGCTCATCTTCCTCCGGTTCACGAATGACGTCCGGTCTGGAATTTGCCTCTGTGTGGTATAGTACACCTTGTGTGATAACTTGATTCTCCTTCTCGTAGGTATTTTCTTTTGTACATGTTTCAACAATAATACCTTCCGTACCTATTTGGGTAGTAATTTCTTCCATGCCCGTTTGAGCGGTGTTACCTGCTTGGGAGATTCCCTTATCTCGTAATTCTTCCACCTCTATTTTCTTGTTGTAGTGTACCACATAGTTTATATTTCTTGCAGTCGGCTGATCGCCTTTGATTTGTTGAATCCCTCATTCAGAGGGGAATTTAATTACCTTATGCAACATGGAGGGTATCTCTTTCATGTCGTGGATCCACGGCCTTCCAATGATCACGTTATAAGCCATGTAAGTATAGATGACTTGGAACCTGGCAATTTTGATCACACCCTCCATAAGTGCTAAGCTCAAATTTCTCCGTTGTTATAACCGTAGAGTTATCAAACCCTGATATGGCTCGCGCTTTTGGGCTTACTTTATTCCCCAGTAGCATTTCTTCCACGACTCTTAGCAAACTGATATTGACTGAACTGCTAGGATCAATCAACACTCTTTTTACGTTAGTGTCATGAATAAGTAAAGATATTACCAGAGCATCATTGTGAGGAATCATTAATCCACTGATATCAGCATCATCGAAGGTTATATCGTCTTCTTCCATATTTTCACGAGCCCGTTTCCCATGTGTAATTGTGAACTTTGTGGTTGTTTTCCAAATCACTCCGTTTACTTCTTCACCCCCGTTAACGCGTTGACGGTTCGTTTTGGATAAGGAGGCTTTGGGGGCTCCTGTCTGTTCCTCATATATGCCAATTTACCTTTATCACTAAAAAATTCTATTAAATAGCCCTATTTTAATAAATTTTCTACTTCACCTTGTAAAAATCTGCAATCCGCAGTTTTGTGCCCATGATCGTTGTGAAATTCACACCAGTGATTTGGGTTTCTTCTGCTTGGATTTGACCGCATCTCTTTGGGCCACTTAACCTTGTCTCTCATGTTCCTCAATATTGAGACAAGTTCAGAAGTACTTACATTAAAGGTATGATCCCCAATTTGAGTACTACCTCTAGGTCTTTCATCGCGATCTTTTCTGGATCTAGACGAAGATGAGACTATGTCTCTTCCTGTGGTCTATAGTCCGACCTAGTGTTTTCGAACCTGGGGCGGATATCACGTTCCGAGAGTCCTAAGTAAGGATCGTACCTGTTTTTACCTGATCTTCTATCTAATTCAGGACGTCTGGATCTGGAATAATCTTCATCTCTCGAACGAGCAATGATATCTTCTTCTATTCTGAGTTTAGTACTGTACCTGTTATATACATCGTTCCATGTTGTAGCGGGGAATTCTCTTAAACTTTCCTTAATTCGTCTCGTGGCTTCTGAGCTTTTATCGTTTAGGTTGCTTGCAAATGCCATTCTGCCCAATTATCAGGCACCCTGGGTAACTGCATTCTTTCTCGTTGAAACCTATCTACAAACTCACGAAGTAGTTCCGTGTCTCCTTGTTTTATTTTTAATATGTCTTCCATTCTCTTCTAAACTTTTTGGGCACCAGAGTTAGATTTTATAAACGAATCTGCAAGCTCAGCGAAAGAGTCAATAGAATATTCAGGGAGAAGAGACTACCAGGTTAGGGCTCCTTTGGTAAGTGTTTCCCCAAATTTTTTGACAAGGACTGATTCAATCTCTTGTTTCGTTAAGTCGTTGCCTTTTACCCCAGTAGTGAAAGCAGTCACATGGTCGCGTGAGTCAGTTGTTCCATCATATTTGGGAACGTGAGGCATTTTAAACTTCTTGGGTATAGGAAAGGGTGCCGCACTTGACTTCCAATGTTGTTGAGAATATCTATCAACATCGATGGCTTTGATGATAAGTGGTACTCTAAGAATTTTTTCAATGCGGTCGTTTTGCTCCTTCATCTTTTTTCTGCATGGTTAGCAGTAAATTTTGTAATTCTGAGACATTAGATATATCTGGTCTCGTTTCGAGAGATCATTAGGAGTATCTCCTCTTCCTGAGTTTGCCACCCCAGACCGAGGATTTTCCATGGTGATGGTGTTATTGGGGGTGGCATCGGCGGTGTAGGTAATGCGGCCGGTAATCCTCTCGCAAATTCTTGCAAAGCTTGGCTCACATACTCTGCAATCATTTGTTTTACACGATCTTGTTCCACAGTTTGATCATTATCACCATTGTTGTTATTGGACCTTTCTGGGGATTGTTCCCTCGAACCACGTGGAGTTCCTGAAGGCGATGGAACTGGGGTTCCACTCCTTTGCTGGTTGTTGTCGTTGGAGTTTGACATAATTCAGAGGATATCACTTGAAAAGTAAACAAAGATTATCAGATTCCGGTAATGGAAACAATCTATTTAACCAAAAATTAGACCCTTTGGCTAAAGCTTATTTTTAAGATGAATACGGGTTACTGATAATCAAAGTAATGAAGAAAAATTAATAATAGACAATATTGTAGAAATAAAATATCGAAGTTAATTGTATTCGAGAATCAGATGCCTTTGCAAGCTGTATTCCCCTCCCTTATATAGAAGATTCTTACAACGTACGACTCTTGCTATGGTTACTCATTAATAACTAATTATGAAATTAATGAGGTGTTACAAAGGATAACGGTAATTGGGGTTCAGTTACATAATGTTTGAGTAATCAATTGTGGGTCCTTGAATTTGCCCGTAGCTTCGTCTAGATTCATTCTGACTGTGCCTCTCTCCCGTTTTGATCAGGTTGAGTTTTCCGTGGCTAATAAGTTTGTGGGTTTACTGAACCGTGCCTCTTTGTTCCGTATCTCTTCAAAGAATCATATCCAGCTGTCGCGTTTTCCTGTGTCCACGTGACTGGCTGAGTTGTCAAAAGCTGACTTACGTGTGAAACGTTTTTTTACCAATACACTTCCCTTCTTCCCTTTTTATTTCTTTGATTACTAGTTCAGAGTATTTAATTTTCGAGATATACTCTTACATATGTGTATACCATTAATATTATTTTCGTGGGAGATTTATTTTACCAACAATTAGGATATCTATCTAGTTGGTTTATTTTATTTTTCTTAGTTCTTAGATTTATAACCTCCTTCTCTTCTTTCATTTTTATTTCTTTGATTACTAGTTCATAGTATTTAATTTTCGAGATGTGCTCTTACATATGTGTATGTAATTCCCGTTATGCATTTCAATATAATGTGGATTCACTACATTGGTTGGCAGTCTCCTTATCCGTCATTTCAGCAAACAAAAAAATCCACTCACGTTCATTGCTTTTACAGTTTTCATCGGTTATCTGGTTTGAAAAAGCTAAGAGCTTCAACCTGAGCTGATATAACATTTGCTAATCTAAGATTCAGTCACAGAAAAATAATAGTAGAACAGGTGAACATCTTGGAGTCGTTGCTCACATCGTGCAATAGCTTATCAAATTGTTCAGCTTCAAAATCAGTAGCAATCTCGGTTGGCTCCTCTATTTTTGCTCGATCATATCATTGGATTCGACCATTTGAGGACACTCATTGAACAAATGTTCCAATATTGTATACTGAGATTTTTTCACTATTACTTTTAACTCTCAGTAATTCAGCCATAGCATCGTCGCCCGTACACACCTTAACAAATATATTTGAAAATGTTGTCAATCCTCTCTTGAGTTGACAAGCAGAGGACTTAAGTTCGTTGAATTGGCGGAGCAGGGCCATCACTTGTCACAATCCAATTTTTACTATAGACCGTGATGGCAAGTAAGATAAACTACCCATTTAATTTCTCATTTTAATATTTTTAAATTCTTTGAGTTTCATTTAATAAGAAAACAAATAATAAGCGAGGTAGTAATGCAAAGCATAAAGTAAAGGGGAAAGTAAGAAAGTGAATTAATAATCAAAACCCATGAGTATCTACTAGAATTCCCCAAAACCAGATGTCACTAGTGCACAAGCATCTAGTAAAATATACAAAACTCTCTAAAAACTACTGTCCGAAACAAAATAGACAAAAATGATAAGACATAGGAAGAGAAGGCCCGGGGTGCTGCAGAATGGAGCATGAGAAGTAGCTGCTTCCGGGTAATGCAGATGCGCGCCCGGACGAACTCTAGATGCACATGCCTCAAAACTTGCAGAATATGTATTGAAGTATAGCGTGAGTACGTAAACAATGTGTAACCAGTAAGCATCTTATCTAACCTCGAATAAGTAGAGACGAAGGGTCGACATCAACACTTACTAATGGGCAATATATATAATGTACAAGAATATTTAATAGGCATGAAATACAACGTTAGTAATGGAATAAGATGCAATAATTAAATGATATTTTAACAACATAACAAATAAAAGTCCACAAATATCACGTGCTAATCTCAACAAGTAAGGGCTCATTTATAAATTCTCAAGTCATTAAAGACATATCAAGTGTAATCGGATTCTGAGTGACAATTTGCACGATTTATGCCGAGGTCGTACGACCCGGTCAATAATAATCGTGTAGATAAACTATCGAGCTCGTCGCCCCATCCGTTGATTCATCTAATGATATATATAAATATTGCCAAGGCGTTCGGCCCGTCCACAGGAATAGAGAAACTTTTCGGATTACGAATTATGTATTTACAACTTTAAGGTAAGCCCATAAAAGAATATATTTTCCCACCAATGACTAAACATTTCTGCCAATTCTCTAAGTAATGAAGCTCGATTTAACATCATCGTTAACCAAATTTTACTTATTAATTCGAGCAATTAAATTAGCAAGTTGATTTTAAATAGTGCAAGTAATAGCATAATAAAGGCCTATGTCTATCCGGACATAACATGAATTTTAATTACGCATGAACTTTCATACGTAGCACCCACAATTAGTAGCAAATGTCAAATTTAAACACCTATGGATTTGATTCCCTATTACAAGGTTAGGCAAGAGACTTACCTTGTTCCCAAGTCCACTTTTCAGCCCACAAATCACTCTAAAAGCCTCAAGTCGGTATCGAACAAGTTGTACAAACTAATCAATAATTGCTCAAAAGTTCATAATTTAACTATTAGAGTGATTACCCAACCCAATTTGAAAGATTCCTAAAATACACCCCCGGATCCACGTGCGCGAATCAAAAATTTTGTAAATAATTGTTACCAATAACCTTACGAACACAAATAATCTCTACTCAATTCCATAACCATTTTTGTGGGCAAATCTCGGTTTTATCAAAATCTAGGTTTTTCAACAAACTCCTAAAATTTTCACATTTTTCATGTTAAAATCTACCCATAATCTATGTATTAAACATTCATTCTGTAAACAACACTTACCTCAAGATGCTAGGTAAAATCTCTCTCTAAAAAGCTCCAAAATCGACTAAGAGATGAGTGAAATGAAAGTAATGGCCTAGGTTTTTAAATTAAAACACTTCCCAGGCCTGCCTTCTTCGCGATCGCTAAGGCAAAATCCCCTGAAAACCTCTTACACGATCGCGATATAGCCTTCGCGAACGTGGAACACAAGACCTGCTAACCTATGCGAACGCAACCAGCCCCATTCTAAAACGTGAAGGGAATTTCACCTGCCCAGGCCCCAGGCCCAAGCCTTTTGCGCGAACTCGAGTCATTTCATGCGAACGCGATGGCCAGTAGCCCAGAGCATCGCGATGGCGGGCCTATTTTCGCGAACGCGTAGAATAAAATCTCCCCAGCCCAATTCCTTCATCACGAGCGCGAGGCCTTTTCCGCGTTCGTGAAGAAGGAAACCAGAACAGCAATTGGCAGAAATTTGAACTTAACTCCAGGTGGTTCGAAACTCACCCGAGCCACCCGGGACCCAGTCCAATTGCACCAACAAGTCCATAAACCTAATACATACCTGATCGAAAACTCGAAACACGTATAACAACATCAAAACTAAGAATCGTACTCATAAATCAAATTGATCAGCTTATGAACTTCGAATTTCATCATATGGACCTATTCCTAGGCTCGACTTTCGAATTTGATCAAAACTAAGAATCGTACTCATAAATCAAATGACGCCAAATTTTGTGTACAAGTCATAAATCATCATATGGACCTATTCCTAGGCTCGAACTTCGAATTTCATCAAAACTAAGAATCGTACTCATAAATCAAATGACGCCAAATTTTGTGTACAAGTCATAAATCATCATATGGACCTATTCCTAGGCTCGAACTTCGAATTTCATCAAAACTAAGAATCGTACTCATAAATCAAATGACGCCAAATTTTGTGTACAAGTCATAAATCATCATATGGACCTATTCCTAGGCTCGAAATCCCAAACGGACCTTGATAACACCAAAGTATACCCCAAACCAAATTTAAAAAACTAGAAAAACTTCAATGAACTAACTTTCAATATTTAGCGCCCAAATTCTCCGGATCGCTCGAAACTCGATTCGAACACATGTCCAGGTCCAAAATCATCATACAGACCTATTGGCACCATCAAATCCTGGTTCCTAGGTTGTTTACTCAAAACATTGTCCAAAGTCAAACTTGGCCATCATAGGCCACTATTAAAGAACTGAGTCTTCTGATTTCAACCCGAACCCTTCCAAACCTAAACCAACCATTCCCCAAGTCATAAAATAGTAAAAGAACATACGTGGAGTCTTAATTAGAGGAATGAGAATCTAGAAAGCAAAACGACCAATCGGGCCGTTACATCACTGATTCAGAGAAGATATTTGATGTTTTATACTTCAATACCACACAAGAGCGGGGGGTCATTTGTGTGGTGTCCAATTTTCGAGTGTTGTCTCAATAGAAGAACCTGGTTCTTCTTGGTGTTCCAACTTCTACTAGTACGGAATAATAAATGCAGTAAAGTAAAAACAGAGAGATTTTTACGTGGAAAATATCTAGCTCAAAAGGTGAAAAAAATCACGACCTACACCTCAGTAGCATTTTCCCAAACTCTTCACTACAAATCTGAGCCAAATAGCATTTACAAAATAAACTCTTTTGTAAACCTAGGACTAACTCTAATCCCTTTGTAGCAAACTAGCCTCTAGCTAATTGCGACAAGCTTCAAGTTAACTCTAACTTGAACAGTGTGTACCTATTACAATTGCTTCTAATAAAGCTGAAAGATAAAATATTAAATCACCTACTACAATGACCTAGACTCGAAAGACAAACAGATGGAACTGGTTCTTCTAGCTGGTCAGTAGCCTTTGTGTCGCACAAGGATTCTGCTTGCAAAATTTCTCTGGTAATTTTGCTTTCAGTTCTTGCTTCAAGTGTGTCTTTGTGCGATCAATTCTTCAGTAGGAATACTTCAACATTATATAGCGCTAGAAGTTGAGATGTTCTTGTTTAGTTCTAATGCAACTCTTTCTTGGTGGAAGAGTTTGTGTTTATCTCAACTTCCTTCCTTTGTTTATGTCCTTGCTGAACTCGGACTCTAAGCTCTTATCAATTTGCAACCTTTTCGCATTAGGATACAACCTCTTAGTTCATAGATAATTCACAGATCATGTTTATCCCCTGTGCATGTACGGTTCTTGTGCCAATGGGTTCGTTCGAGTATGTTTGCCCTAATAGACCTGGTTCAACTGGGTAGGCATTTGTCAATCTTCAAAACCATGCAGTGACTTGGGTCAACAAATTCCCCCTTTTTGATGATGACAAACTCTGTGCTCAACCCTGTATAAACTTCAAACACTTTGTATGGTTTTAAGNGCATTTATCATGGAGAGACCAGGTTCATTAGGTTATAAATATCACAACTTTTTGAAATTTTCAAAAATCACATATCTTCCCCTTTTTGGCATCTTCGAAAAGTTGCAAAAAAAATTGTGTGAATCCCAGATTTTTAACACTTACTCATGGCCACTTGGGCAACTGCATATGCAATCATAGATTAATCATCAATAATCAACTAAGAATTCAAACTATCAAAAAATAGAGATACTGAATCAGAGCAAAAAGCATCAGATTTCATTGATAGAGAGAATACGATTCTGCCACAATCCACAAAATGAAATGAAAACAATAAAAACATGAGCAACAAACAAAAAATTCGGAATCTGGGTCACTGAAAGTTCTAGGAAGGCTAGGAAATTAAGGCTTGGAAAAACTGCAGACCTAGTTCATTTAGCCAAGATGGATGGTTTGGTTCAGCAGACTTAGAAATAGATGAAGACTTCTTTGAGGAAGTCTTGGCTTTCTTGGGCTTAGAGGTCTGAACCTCTACCTCTGCCACTTTTTCACTTTGATGGACCAGGTCCATCTCATCCACTTCAATAGCCTCAATAGGATCAACAACCCTTTCTTTCCCTTTTTCCACTCTTTTCTTGTTACTCTCCTCTAAAGCTCTCTTCAACTCATCCTCACTTTGCTTTACCTTTCTCATTGTAGTTCTTCCACTTGGAAGAGAAATATTAGAAGTCTCAGAAGGAGCATCTTTTCTTTTCTTACTTTCTCTTGTTGTTCCAGACGTTTGAGCTTTAGGAGTTCTTTTCTTCTTTGGATTGTAATTATCGCCTAACATTTTCAGCAGATCCGCCAGGGTTTCCTCAGTAGATGAACCAGGTTCATCTGTGTGCTTTCCTAAATTTACTAACCCTTCAGCGGTTTCTCCTGATTCACTTCCCCCTGCGTTCTTGCTACTTTCTTCCTCCTTTTCAGGCCCAGCTCCACAAATAGCCATTCTAACAGATTTTGAGGTGGGTGAAGAATCAGCCACTTCTTTCCCTTTTCCCTTTCTCATTATTCCGTACTCCCTCACTCTCATTTTTTTATTTATTTAATGTTTACCACCTATTCTTATTATTTCCGGCAACTCCACATCTATTACAGACCTAACCAGTATGAACCAATTTTTTATGTTTTTCAGCGACATCAGAGATGACCTCAGAAGAAGATTATGGTACAGAAATAACCTGTTCAGAATCGAAAGACCCGGTTTCTTCCCCCTCAGTCGCCGACTTAAAAAAATCATCAGAAATTTGGGAATGGTTCTGTAAGGGAGGGGATGGCTTGAATGAAATTTTAGTTTTGAATATACGGTTAAGGCTTCCCTAGAATCGAGGTATTTTAATTTGGTGAGGATTCTTGTTGAAACGTAACTGGTTCAAAGTCAATTGGATAGGCTTTTGAAAATTTTGAGTTTGGGTAGAGTTCTTCTCATGATTTAATTATTGGTATTTCAAAGTGTGCAGAGTGTAAAGCACATACCTCGTCTTTCAGATGAACCAGCACGATGAACCAGGTTCATCATTTCAGAATCCTCTTGGTCAAGCCTCAATTTGCAAAGATAGAAAAAATTTCATTTGTGATCAGTGAGTCATATCAAAACATGGCATAAGAGTATACTTCTTACAGTATTAGACTAAGAAATTGTTAACCTGATTATTTACACCCGTTTCAGACTTTTCTAGCCTAATTTTTTTCTTTGTTTTCATTTTATTAATGTATTTACATTCTGAACTGGTTCAATTAATTGATCTTAATCATCCCTAATAGTAACATGTTCCTTTCAAAATGCTCTCTACTCAGTGCTTTTGTAAAGATATCTGCATGGTTTCACAACCAACTAGTTACTCCTTGATGTTCCTTCATTGCTTTGTTGCTGTGGAACATGTTTAGGTACAGGTTCCAACGAAGTTTGGAAATTATTTTGTTCTATTCCCCCTGTTATGTTGCCCGGGATGGATGAACCTGTTCCATCACCTGTTCCTTCCTCCAGGTGTTGCTTTAGTTAGGACTGAGTGTCTGACCAGCCCAATTTCTTCATCATCTTGTTCATTACCAACCCCAGTGATTTCACCTTTATTTCCATTTCCAAAGGAGACATTTCCTCATTTGAGGTCCTCAAGTGAAAGGAACTAGTCCTTGTTGCCAGTCATGTGTTTTGAGCAGCCACTATCCATGTACCATATTTGGCTACTACCTTTCACTTGAATCTACAAAAGAAAATCAGGGGTTAGTCTTAGGAACCCAAACTAGTTTGGGTCCCTTTCTATAAGCAAAAGGATGAATTAAATTCTTTTTAGCCCAACTTGGTAGCTAGTTCTTCCCTCGAGCAAAACTTTTGTTCTTTTGACTGGCCTTTTCTTTTGCATTACATTCACTTTTAAAGTGACCAGTCTTACCACAATGAGTACAAATCTTGTTCTCAGGAAGAGTGAGGTACTTTCTTTTAGGATCCCACTTAGGTAGAGGATTCCCAAAGCCAAGTCCTATTCTATTTCTACTATGATGTTCCTGTAGCCATGTCAAAGCATCAGAGGACCTTTTCCATTTGCTAGTTCTATCTAGTTCATGATTGACCTTGCTTAGATCCTCCTTAAGGACTCTTATCTTCTCATCTCTTTTGTACAACTCGTCTTTCATTTTTTCTAGGTTTTCTTCTAATGTGAGTTGTGTGTGATCAACTTTGTTTTTACCTGTTCCTAATTTCAGTTTTAGATTTTCAGATCTTAACTCTAGGACAGTGGTGTCAAGTTCATGAACCTGGTTCTTTGACTCAGCATTTTTACTATCACTTTCTCTAGCCCTAAGTTCCAGATTTTTGCACTTAGCTTCCAAAATCACACACTCCTTAGACAGTTGTTTCTTTTCATTGTTTAGATCCTCAGATTCATCAATGAAATCCAGGAGTAACTCAGATAGCCTTTCTTTAGACAAAAATTTAATCTTGTCTTTGAGATCAATTATACTTACCTTAGATTCCTCATCGGATTCTCCAATTGCCATAAGTGCTTGTTCATCTCCATCTTCATCATCTGACTCCTCATCTGAACTTTCACCGCAAGCAGCAACCATTGCCTTTGTTGATGTTATGTTTTTCTTGGATTGAACATGTTCCTTCTTCCTGTTCCTTCGTTCAGCTTTTTCTTTCTTCCATTCAATTTCCCATTGAGGGCAGTTTTTGATGTGGTGATCAGTCTTGCCACACTTGTAACACCCCCCATTGTTTTGTTTTTCAGGAACCCTTGGTTTGTTGTAGCTTTCACTTCTTGAAGGAACCTTTGCTCTCATTAGGTACTTCTTGAAGTCCTTTGTGATCATGGTCATTTCATCCTCCTCCAGATCAGTCCTTTGTGATCATGGTCTGGTACCAATTGATGTTTTATACTTCAATACCACACAAGAGGGGGGGAGTGATTTGTGTGGTGTCCAATTTTTGAGTGTTGTCTCAATAGAAGAACCTGGTTCTTCTTGGTGTTCCAACTTCTATTGGTGCGGAATAATAAATCTAGTAAAGTAAAAATACAGAGATTTTTACGTGGAAAACACCTGGCTCAAAAGGTGAAAAAAATCACGACCTACTCCACAATAGGATTTTCTAAAACTCTTCACTACAACTCTGAGCCAAACAACATTTACAAAATAAGCTCTTTTGTAAACCTAGGACTAACTCTAATCCCTTTGTAGAAAACTAGCCTCTAGCTAATTGTGACAAGCTTCAAGTTAACTCTAATTTGAACAGTGTGTACCTATTACAATTGCTTCTAATAAAACTGAAAGATACAATATTAAATCACCTACTACAACCAACTAGACTCAAAAGACAAACAGATGGAAGTGATTCTTCTAGTTGGTCAGTAGCCTTTGTGTCGCACAAGGATTCTGCTTGCAAAATTTCTCTGGTAATTTTGCTTTCAGTTCTTGCTTCAATTTTGTCTTTGTGTGATCAATTCTTCAGTAGGAATACTTCGACATTATATAGCGTCAGAAGTTGAGATGTTCTTGTTTAGTTCTAATGCAACTCTTCCTTGGTGGAAGAGTTTGTGTTTATCTCAACTTCCTTCCTTTGTTCCTGTCCTTGCTGAACTCGAACTCTAACCTCTTATCAATTTGCAACTTTTTCGCATTAGGAGACAACCTCTTAGTTCATGGATAATTCACAGATCATGTTTATCTCCTCTGCATGTACGGTTCTTTTGCCAATGGGTTCGTTCGAGTATGTTTGCCCTGATGGACCTGGTTCAACTAGGTAAGCATTTGTCAATATTCAAAATCATGCAGTGACTTGGATTAACAATATTTTATTAAGTATTTGACATGATCGATGGGTTGAGAGACATGGAGTAGGAATAATGAGAGCACCAATATAGTGAATCTATATTGTATTAAAATACATAATGGGAATCATATATACTGATGTAAAAGTTCTTCTCTAACATTATTACAAACACTCCAAACTAGTAATCAAAGAAATAAAAAGGGAAGAAGGGGGAAGGTTCCGGATCTAAGAAACTTTATAGCATATCCTAACCACTATACACTTATACGGTTTATAACTTTTTAGCCTACTTTTTTTTAATTTTTTCCTTAACTTGGATCCCACATCATACGTTGGGCTTTCCTCATTTTAGCAACTGGCCTAAATACCTCTGCTTCTAGCCCAATAGTATATTCAGTAATGGACGTTCAATCGTTCATAACATGGGGTTAGATATCTTTGTTAAAGCCTGACATTTCATATTACATCTCCGTTTCTACTTGTTCTCGTAAAAATAACGTGGATAGTTTTTCGGATTATATAATAGAAAACAGCCATCATTTAAAAGTAATTGAAATATTGCTATTTTTTACTGCATAAATAAAATCTAAACAAAAATAATCTTCACTAAAATATGAAAAAACTCTTAACACAATATGCTAGATTTTGAAAATTTTACTAGTAAAACTTCAGTGTATTATGTTGGAGTTCTTTTGAATAATATTGAAATATAGGAAAAATGATAGAGACTCCAGCTAAAAATGTCGGACTTCAAAATGGGCTCAAGCATTCAGAACTAATCACTGTGTAAATCATAACTAATTCGAGAGGTAAAAATAGAACGACATCTGGGTAGGACCAGGTTTTAGTGAAAGCCAATCAAGCAACTCATATTCTTTATTAAGTACTTGTCACGATTCAAAATTCCCTAAAGATCGTGATGGCGTCCAACGCCGCTGTCAGGAAAGACAATGGTGAATTATCGACTTAATAACTCATTTTAAAAATTCTGAAAATCATAAATCCTATTAAATAAATAAAATAAACATCGGGTACTCGTAGGAGCCCATAAATTCTCTTTATAAGTTTTCGTATAAAGTATACATTACAAGGTAAAATGATAGTAATTACGTGAACTACAATAATAAACATCCAGTAGAAACCTCAAAAAATTGGTGTCATAAATGGATGAGCATCTACTGAAAAATATAATAAAATACAATATCTGTCCGGAATGCTAGTTAGACAGGGGAATGTAAATAACTCTGACAGAGACTCTGTATGGTGCAGATCGCAACATGGAATGCAGCTCATCATAAACTCTCTGCAATAGCCGCATATATATATACGTAAATTAACGCGTACCCAGTACGTATCTAGCCTAACCCCGAAGAAGTAGTGATGAAAGGTCAACACCGACACTTACTAGTGTTCCAATAAATCAAGTACAATTGAAAGTAAGCAAGTATGAGGCATGGTAAAAACAGTGTAAACAAATTTAAGCACGTGACACGATCCTCCTCTTAACAGTAAACCGCAAGTCCTCAATTATCGGTCACCTCCTCAACCTGAGTGTATATGGAAAATGGTCCCCACTGGATAAATCGTCACAACTCAAATCAGGAAAACTCACGGATATTATGGCTTCTTGCCAAATATTACGCATGACGTTGCCGAGGCGAATAACTCGATCCCATAAGAGTAGTTATGGAAATGCCGAGGCGTATGACCTGATCCCATAATAATGTGTGCACTGTCGAGGGTTGAACGACCCGAACCATAGATGTATCTATTATACTGTCGAGGCAAACGACCCGCTTCCATGAGAATATGATTCTTTAACGGCCCCCTTGACCCCACTCAAGAAGATATATGTGAGTTATTAAATTTAAAGAAGCTTTTCAATGAAAACGTACAACGCGAGAAGAATTCGTAAGGGAAACATATTTGTTCCGCGACTAATCAAGTAGCTCGTTAAATATATTATAATAACGAGTCTATCACTCTACGCAAGCCTAGTCTCGAGTCGTCACGAAAAATAAAGGAATTAAACAGGCAATGATAACTCAAATAGTACAATTAAAGCATGGCGTAAACCTAAGTCTACCCAGACAAATCAGGAATCTTAGCATACGCACGGACAGTCGTCGCCTCATATGTGCATAGCTCCCACAACATGTAGAACATAAAAATATAACACCTACGGGGTAAATTCTCTCTCACAAGATTAGACATGAGACTTACCTTACTCCGAAGTTTTATAACCGGCTCCAGAGATTCTCTAACACCTCAAACCAAATGCCCATCAATCTGAACTAGTCAATAATAATGAAAACCAATAAAAATATACTCCAATCATAATTAATTAATTAATTTATAACAATTCCTATCACCACTCGAAAAGTCAATAAAATCAACCCTCGGGCCTACGTGCCCGAATTTTAAAAATTCATGAAGAAAATCATTACCCATAACATTACGAACTCAAATAAATATTTATCCCTAACTTCTCTTCCAATATCGTGGTCAAAATCCGAAATACCAATTTTTAGGTTTTTCTCTTAAAATCCCAAAATTCCCACAGTTTTCCATGCATTACTAGCACAACGTATAGAAATTACATACCTCATGATAGATGATGAAAATACTGCTCCAAAATTACTCCAAGGCCGGCTCCCATGGAAGAAATAAAATGAAAATGAGCCAAAGTCACGTACTTAACAAGGCCCTCTGCGCAGCGATCATCGCACTTGCGGTCCCGCAGGTGCTGCCAAAATTTCGCTTCTATGATTCCCTTAACGCCTCCCATCCTCCGCATCTGCGGAAAAACTTTTGCACCTGCGAAGGCGTACCTGCACTCGTTCCTCCGCTTCTGCAGAAATGCTTCCCCTTCCCCTATTTCACTTCTGCGACCAACAGCCCGCACCTGCGAGCTTGCAGGTGTGGTGGATTCCTCGCACCATTGAATCCATCCAACCTTAGTCCCCTCCAGTTTTGCGACCCTTTTTCGGCTTCCACGAGCTCGCACTTGTGGCCCTTTCCACGCAGGTGCGATTGCACCAAATCTCAGCTGCCTCAGCAATTCTTCCAAGTCCAAACTCGATTTGTTTCCTATCTGATTCGCACCCGAGGTCCCCGAGACCCCATTCAAACATACCCACATATCCTAAAATTTGATACGGACTTAGTCGAAGCCTAAAACCACACCAAACAACATCAAAATTATGAATTGACGATCAAAACCTTTTTTTAAACTTTCAAACATTCAAACTTCGCCGAATGCATCTGAATTATGCTTAAACATTCTGAAATGATGCCAAACTCTATGTGCAAGTCACAAATCACGATACGAATTTATTTCAAGGCTCGAAACCCCAAACGGACATCGATAACACAAAAATTCACTTCAAATCAAACTTAAAAAAATTCTAAAACCTTCAAAATGCCAATTTTCCACAACAAGCGTCGAAATGCTCCCGGGCGGTCCGATACTCAACCCGAATATACACCAAAGTCCGAAATCATCATACGAACCTATTGGAACCTTTAAATCCCGATTCGAGGTTGTTTACTCAAAAGTCAAATCTTAGCCAACTCTTCCAACTTAAAGCTTCCGAAATGAGAATTTTTCCTTCCATAACCACTCCGAACTTCCCGAAATTCAATTTCGACCACACATACAAGTCATAAAACATGAAGTGAAGGTACTCGAGACCTCAAACAGCCGAACGACACGCTAGAGTTCAAAAGGACCGGCCGGGTCGTTATAGTACTAGTCTAAAGGAGAAGCCATCGATATTAGAAAAGGTTGTCACTTTAACGTACAAGTAATGATATGAATTCATGATGGAAAATGAGATTGCAGTAAATGTTTATATATGAACAAACACTCATGGGTTTTTGGTTTAGGAGGATAGTCTGATAATTCATGGTGGTTTAATTCTCTCATTAATCTTGCTTCTTGTGACTGCCAAACGCTTGGAACGAAGTAAGCTATGTATTGCAAGTGTAGCAATATTGATACCATTTCTAGCATATTCTCTGCTAGAGTTTAAGTTAAAAAAAAGACTTGAAGGACTTGAATTCCATCACTAAATGCTGGAGTTAAAACTGGAGAAGTTTGAACTCCTGAATACTATGTTGGAGTTCAATTTGACTCAAATATATTATCGTGGAGTTTGAAGAAAAGGAAAAGTTAAAGAAGTGGCTACTGCTGTTTTAAACTGAGGGTATTTTTATCCAAGTATTATTTTCTCAAAGAAGTGGCTAAATTTTTATTAGCTTTTAATCTATGGCTAATTATTAATTACCGGATTTTTCTTAATTTCTTACCTTTTCTTCTATTAGAAATTGGTTAATAATCACTTCTAATCCCTACGATGAGAGTTTAGCTAGTATTTAAAAAATTATTTGTATTTAGGCACTCTTTTGGTATAGAAAAATATTTGTACAAATGCTTTAAGCTAAAACACGAAAAACTCCAGGAGCGACTACTACCTACTGGATTACAAGATCAAACTTCACAATTTTTTCTTATAATTTGAAATTCTCCTATGTGAAACCTCAGTATCGTATTTGGTCATGTACTTTAAAAATAGAACAAATATAAAATTAATCGGTAGACCGAAATTAATTGCATTCGCTTGTCAAAAAGTGTATAAAAATATGTATATTGTTTATATACAAGAAAATATTATACTCTATTATTTTTGGGAGCAGATATAAATACATCTTTCTATCAAAAAATTTCATACAGATGAAACTACAACCTACATTAAAAGTAAAACTCTATCACATTATGCAGGAGTCCGAACCCAATTCTCAAATTTGTTGGAATTCTTTTTTTCATCCAGTTACCAATTATTTAACTTCGGTCTATTGTTGCACATCGATTTTGATGAATTAATAAGAGGAATTTTCATAAACCACTATAGTTTATAGCCTGATAACAATAGTTTGCTTAATTATCATCTGTAGATAGTGTTCAATTACTAACAACTTGTATCACTTGTATTCAAACGCACAACGAATACAGTCTGTGTCAATTTTATTCGTTCACGCAATGAATACAACCTATATCAATTGTATTTGTTCCTGCAATTGTATTCATTCGCGCAACAAATATAACAAGTATCAACTGTAACCAAGGCAAAATAAAAGGGTGTATATAAAGGATACAACCTGTATCTACTGTATACATGGGTGTGTACAAAGGATACAACTTGTATCGACTCTATTCAAATGCGCAACGAATACAACCAAGACGAAATACAGATAATAATAGAAATTTTCATAAACCATTATAGTTTAGAGCCTAGTAACTATAGTTTGCCTAATTACCATTCGTAGCTACTGTTCAATTACTATCAGCTTGTATCACTTGTATTCAAACATTCAACGAATACAGTCTGTATCAATTATTTTCATTCGCGCAAACAATACAACTTGTACCAACTGTATTTGTTCGCACAATTGTATTTATTCGCGCAACAAATACCACATGTATCAAATGTAACCAAGGAACCACACAAGGGTGTATACAAAGGATACAACATGTATCTACAGTATACATGGGTATGTACAAAGGATACAACCTGAATCGATTGTATTCAAACGCGCAACGAATACACTCAAGGTGAAATACAGAAATAAAGAAAAAGAAAATGATCTTGCTGAGAGTCAAACTCAAGACCTCTGTTAACTAAGAAGACGCTCTAACCATCTGAGCTTCCGAATCTTGTTGCTCTATTATTTCAGTTCAAAACAATTAATCATTTATTTCATGGATTTACTAAAAAATTCAAAAATAGTTACGAATGGTGAATTTGCTAAAAATATAGTTATGAATGGTTAATAGAATGTATATTTTTGACATATCGCGTGAGTTGTTTTCATGACCCAAAGTACTACCTTAAGGATATTGATGGCACCCAATCTCTAAAACTAGGTAAGCCGATTACCTACAACAATTAAACCAATTGACATAAATACCAAAATAAAGGTGATACAAGCCTACGCGGCAATAATCACAATGATTTAACAAGACTAGATAGTACAAAGTCACGAACTCTAGCTGAATACATAGAAATATGTCAAAACAAAATGCAGTACTGTTCGGATAACGAATTAACAATAAAATTAAAAGGAAAATGACTCCAAGGGACTGCGGCGATCGAGCAAATCTACCTTGAATCCTTGCGATCAAAGAAACTAATATTGCCTAGGCCCACAACCTTCAACACTTGGATCTACACAAAGATTATGCAAAAGTATGAGTACACCACAATCGGTACCTAGTAAGTATCAAGACTAACCTCGGTGGAGTAGTGATGAGGTACAAGTCAATTTACCTACTAGACATAATAACATGTGCAGTATATTAGTATAAAGGTAATAATGGAATCAAGAATCAGCAAATGGAAACAAAGAATAAACATGTGATAGAAGCACTAAAGTAATCAGAATACCGTTAAGGTACCAGTGAAAACAAATAAGGAAAATAAGTGAAAACCAAATAATCAAGTCGTTCTAACACAACGTTTACAACAGAATCACCCCGAGGTAACTCACCTCATAACCACAAGCCACGAGTCCCAAATCACAAATCATATACATATGGCACCCCGTGCCTACATTATCAATCACAAATGCACGGACAACTCACGAGATGAACGGACAACTCATGTGCCGATATCTTAATATGCCCGACATGTTCATAGGACCACTATCATTATCCGCCCGGCATGACCATAGGCTCACTATCACAATAAAAGAAGATATACAAGAAAGCATGTACACGATTAATGAATATTCAAGTTTCATACTCCTAAACTGGTATAAATGACATGTTACTATGTATGCACGTACAAATGTACTATTACAACCCAAGTTATCAAGTAACATCAAAGACTTCGAGTAGCCCATTGAATACAATACAATAAGTCATGTAAGGTGCATGACACACACAAGGAAAAATCAGACCATCACACGAATGTCATCACTAATATACCCCCAGGCCATGGCATATCATCCCTGACATAGCCACCCTTATCCTATCATGATTATAATATAATAGCCCCATGTATCACTCCGCCCTGACAATAAACAAAAAAACCACCCGTATCGCTCCGCCCGACAATATATCAATAGCCACATGTATCACTTCACCTAGTTAATATATCAATAGCCACCCGCATCACTCCGCCCAGACAATATTTCAGTAGTCACCCGCATCACTCCACCCAGAAAATATATCAATGGCCACCTGTATTGCTCCGCCCAATCAATCAATAGTCAAATGCCACCCTATACTCCGCAACAATTAATCCACATAATAAATTTGCATATGCCAACATCACAATAACACGACATATTAACTTGTACCATGCATGCCCATAGGCCACTACATTTCCAAAATAACAATACCAATATCATCACCACACATAGCCCACGATTAAAGCATAGTGTGTATAAGAATCTCGATAACGACATAATTAAATGGAAAAATAACTCAATAATGAAAGATACAACATTAAACAACAACTTCAACTAAAATAGGTTAATGGCTCTCAATAACTTCAAATTCAATTTATTGCTTAAGAATAAACTCAATAATGAAATACATGACATGTGATAACAACCTCGATTAAATGCATATAAAAGTGAACTCGACAATGAAAGACAAAACATGTAAATGACAAATTCAATTAAAGCATGTAAGAATCCTAAGAGTCTAAAATGGTCAATTTTCACATATAAAGTCGTGTACACACTCGTCACCTCATATACACATCTTTCACATAATCCAAATAGTGTAATTAAATCAAACCTTACGGGGTAGTTTTCCCCACACAAATGTAGGCAAGATACTTATCTCAAAGAAGCTAAATCAATACTCTAAGAAATCCTTCCTGTGTGAAAGAACCTCCGGATGGCTCGAATCTAGCTAAAATAACTTAATATCATATATAAAAGCCATAGAAAATAATTCCGGATAATAAAGCTTCGATCTTGAAGAAATATAAAAAGTCAACCCAAAAAGTCAACTCTGGGCCCGCACCTTGAAACCCGAAAAAACTCATAAAGTTATAACATCCATTTCGATATGAGTCCATCCATACAAAAACAATCCAATTCTCACCTTAAATCGGCCTTCAAATTATCAAATTATGTTCTAGAAATATTTTTACTAAAATCTCTAATTTCTCCAACTCAAATCATCAATTAAATTCTAAAAACAAGGATGGAATCACAAAATATAACCAAATCTAGGTCAAGAATACTTACCCTAATCCAAATCATGAAAATCCCCTCTAACATCGCCCAAAACCGAGCTCTCTAACTCAAAAACTGATAAAATAACCAAAACCCTCGAAATAGAGTACTTTATACATTCTGTCTAGTGAAACACATCGCATAAATTATATCGCGAAGAAGAAACAACATTGTTCCCCAAAATGAACTTTACGAAGGCGATAGCATGGGCGTGAATGCGATGAATCAAGCAGCCAAGCCTACGTGAACGTGTGGCTCTATTGCGAACGTGAAGACCAAAGAACCCGGCTTCTCCAGTATGACCAACTGCTCTGCAATCGCGACCTCTAAACGCTATACGATGAGTCAGCATTCCATAGGTCTGTGATCATGAACAAACCTCTGGGAACACAAAGAAAGAAGTTGTCAGCCACCTAGATACACTACGCGAACGTGACTCCTTAGTTGTGATCCCGCTGAATAAAACCAGATATCAGAACCATCAGTTCAAAACATGAGGAAATGGCTCGTAGCCCATCTGAAACACACCTGAGGCCCTCAGAACCCTGTCCAATCACACCAATCAGTCACAAAATATAACACGGACCTACTCGAGGCCTCAAATCATACTAAACAACAACTAAACTACGAATCACACCCCAATTCAAGCCTAATGAACTAATGAACTTTCAACTTTTAAAACTCACGCCGAACCATATCAAATCACTTTGGAATGATATCAAATTTTGCATGGAAGTACCAAATGACACAACAAAACTATACCAACTCCCGGAACTAAATTCGAACCGGATATTAACAAAGTCAACTCCTGATCAAATCTCTCAGCCTTTCAAACCTTCAACTTTCCAACTTTCGCCAAAAAGTATCAAATCAACCTACGGAACTCCAAATCCAAATTCGGACATATACCTAAGTTAAAAATTACCATACAAAGCTATTTGAATTATCAAAACGCCATTTTGGAGTCGTCTACACAAAAGTTAATTTCTGGTTAACTCTTATCATTTAAGCTTCTAAAATAAGAATCATTATTCTAAATAAATCCCGAATTGCTCGAAAATCGATACTGACCATAATGATGTCAATCTCATAACTTTCCAACCATAATGATGTCAATCTCATATGTGGATGTGTTTCAAATCTTCTCAACACTGATAATGATGTAAGAAACATGTAAATCTCATAACTTTCCAACCAATTAACAAGTCACACCCCACACCGCCTAGACACATACGACGTAATCCATACTGAACCAACACAACTCAAATACAATTGAAGATGGAAAGAGAGACACATGAGAGAGCTACCCACCAAGTTCGACATGCAAAACTCCCTATCAGTACCATAATATGAATTCATTAGACAAGGAAGAAACAAAACATAGGAACTAATCACAAAGGATCTCATCCTAACATAACTATACTGCGCGACACGCAGCCTGGTCTTAACATACCAACCCACACGAAAACACGAGGATCCCATCCTCAGCTCTGAATCACAAGTATAATACACATCACAACAACCAAAAACCTTTCACTCAGTCTATTCTGCGGAATAAAAAAATAACATGTAACCGATTTTTCATACTTGTAGAGCACCTAAATCACAAGTCGTAGCCAAACCATCCAGAAAACCACATCAAAATCTATCATATTAAGTAGCTAAAAGTTCATCCTAGTTTCATAGAACTCAATTGTGAACAATCCAAAATGATAGACACGGGGTACCACCATAGAATCTCTCTATAGGTATAAACACATAAACATAGTACAAGAATCATGAAACACATCCACATATGAAGAAATATAGGAGGCTCATATCGATAAATAAGACAGGATCAAAATAAGATTGATGCTCCTATATGAAAAACCAAAACCATACCTGTACCAACATCGTCTAGTGCATCTCCCTCAGCCCTACCAGGAAAAACATAACAATGGGTCAGGCCTCCCTCTCTAGGACACCCACTACCCACCTGTCCTCCAGCTCTAGATGTCTGTGCAGGTGGAATAACAACTGGAGTAGAGCCCATAGCCTGAATGCTCTGATAAAGTTTACCTCTCTGGAGTCTAGGGAAATCTCTCATGATGTGCCTCGTATCACCACACTCATAACAACTCCTCTACGGGTGTGGCTGCTAGTATTGAGCCTGTGCTGGATGCCTGGAGTTACCGCTGTAGGAACCCCGTACAAGAGGTGCACTAAAAGATGACTGTCCCAAATTAGTACCCTGATGTCCCTAACTAGCTGGAGCACCACGAGTAGTCTGAAGTGAGGATTGGACTGGCTGACTAATGAAGCCTGCACCATGATGGGTCAGAGCTGAAGAGTAGAACCCACTAAATCCTCCAGGACCTCAAGGCCTTTTGGCCTCCTTATCCTCTCTCTCCTGAAATTGATTACGCTCTAACCTCCTGGAAATCTCCACAACCTACTAAAATGGAGTATCGGTCTCCAACTCCCGAACCTTGTTGATCTAAGAAAATAATTGAGCCCCTTGATAAATATGTGGAATCTCTCTCTAACTATGAAAACCAAAGCAAATGCATGGCGGGACAACTCACTGAACCTAATGGTATACTGTGACACTGTTATAGTCCATTGAAGTAGCTGCTCGAACTCTGTGTGCCATGCATCCCGAAGGGTCTGAGGAACAAACTCCCTAAAAACATATATGAAAATTGCGCCCAACTGAGTGGCGTTGCATCAGCTGTCGTACCCTCCTCAAAAGCTTGCCACCATCTATATTCTGCCCATGACAACTGAAATATGGTAAAGGTGACTCCTCTCACCTCCATAATGCCCATGGTTTAGGGAATACTGTGTCACTTGTCTAGAACACCCTGCGCTACCTCAGTAACTGAGCCACTGAAAGTAGAAGTATCATACTTCTTGAACCTCTCAAGTCTCCTCTGCTGCTCCTTTGATGCCTCTGGCCTGACCTGATCGTGAATCGAGATAACAGGCTATGGTGGTTGTACGGTCATAACTCTTGGAACCTCATAAACATAGACCCGTTTCTCCAGAGTATGGACCATAGGAGTGCGAGCTCCTTCCCCAACGTGAGATCTAGTTAGTTCAACTGGAATCAATCCAGCATGAGCCAAAGTGCCTAACATGCTCAAGAAATGTCCTAGGGTCTCCTAAAGTCCAGGGGTAGAAATAGGCAATTCAGGTTCCTTACCCCGAACTGGAGCTATTGGTAGCTCATCAGCTGCTGCTCTGGCAGGTGATCTGGCTACAACCACGTGCCCCTCTTGTGCCTCTACCCCAACTCGGGCCTCACGCGGCTCTAGCAGGGGGCGCATGTATCTGCTCAGCTGATCTGGTAGTGTGTGTCCTTACCATTGTGACAGAATAGAAATACAAAGGCTCAAACTCAAAAATCAATGAATCCACATGATAGGAATGAAAGAAGTGGAATTTTCCTAATAGCTCTATAGCCTCTCAAAGATAATTACAGACATCTCCGTACCGATCCGCAATACTCTACTAAAATTGCTCGTGACTTGTAGAACCTATGAACCTAGAGCTTTGATACCAATTTGTCGTGATCCAAAATTCCACCTTAAGAATCGCAATGACACCTAGTCTCTAAAACTAGGTAGGTCGATTAACTACAAAAGTTAAACCAATTAACATAATATTTTTAAATCAGAGTTTGACATAAATACCAAAATAAAGGTGATACAAGCCTACATGGAAATAATTACAACGATCTTGCCAATACTACATAGTACAAAATCACGAACATTAGCTGAATACATAAAAATATATCAAAATAAAATGCAATACTATTCGGATAGCGAATTAACAGTACAATTAAAAGGAAAAGGACTCTAAGGGATTGCAGCTATCGAGCAGCTCTACCCTGAAACCTCGCAATGAAAGAAACTAATAATGGGCATAATAACTTGTGCGATATATCAGTATAAAGTTAATAATGGAATTAAGAATCAGAAAATGGCAATAAGGAATAACATGTGATAAAAGCAGTAAAGTAATCAGAACACCATTAAGATACCAATAAGTTACAACCAAATAATCAAGTCGTTCTAACACATGGTATACAACATGATTACCCTGAGGTAGCTCACCTCATGACCACGAGCCACAAGTCCCAAATCACAAATAATATACACATGGAACCCCGTGCCCACATTATCAATCACAACTGCACGGACAACTCACGTGCTCTACGGACAACTCACGTGCTCTACGGATAACTCACGTGCCAATATCGCATTCCCCCCGGCATAGTCACAGGCTCACTATCAAAATCCGCTCGACATAGTCACAAGCTCACTATCACAATGAAAGCAAATATACTAGAAAACATGTGCATGATCAATGAATATTCAAGTATCATAGTCCTGAAATGGTATAAATGACATGTTACGGTGTATGCGTGTGCAAATGTACTATTACAACCCAAGTCATCAAGTAACATCAAAGATATTGAGTAGACCATTGGAAACAACACAATAAGTCACATAATGTGCATGACACACACAAGGAAAAATCACACCATCACACAAATATTATCAATAATATACCCCTAGGTCATCACATATCATCCTTGACATAGCCACCCTTATCTCACCGTGATGAAAATATCGTAATAGCCATATGTATCGCTCCGCTTGACAATAAACACAATAGCCACCCATATCGCTCTGCCCAGACAATATATCAATAGCCACCTGTATCAATCCGCTAGAGAATATATCAGTAGCCACCCGTATCACTTCACCCAGACAATATATCAATAGCCACATGTATTGCTCTGCGCAATCAATCAACAATGAAATGCCACACTTATGCTCCATATAGCAACAATCAATTCACACAACAAATCCGCATGTTCCAACATCACAACAACACAACATATAGGCCATAACATTTCCAAAATAACAATATCAATGTCACCACCACACATAGCCCATGACTCAACCATATGTGTACAAGAATCTCAATAACAACATAACAAAACAGGAAAATAACATAATAATGAAAGATACTACATTAAACAACAACTTCAACTAAAACAGGTTATTGAATCTCAGTAACTTCAACTTCAATTAATTGCTTAAGAATAAACTCAATAATAAAATACATGGCAAGTAATAACAACCTCGATTAAATGAATGTAAGAGTGAACTAAAAAATAAAAGATAGAATATGTAAATGACAAATTCAATTAAAGCATGTATGAATCCTAAGTGTCTTAAACAGTCAAATTTGATATATAAGGCCGTGTACACAATCGTCACCTCATGTACACGTCTTTCACATAATTCAAATAGTGTAATTAAATAAAATCCCACGGTGAAGTTTTCCCACACAAATTTAGTCAAGATACTTATATCAAAGAAGCCAAATCAATACTATAAGAAGCCCTTCCCATGTGAAACAACCTCCGGATGACTCGAATCTAGCCAAAATAACTTAATATCATAAATAAAAGTCATAAGAAATAGTTCTGGATAATAAAGATTCGATCTTGAACAAGAATCAAAAAGTCAACCCCGAGCTTGCACCTCCGAACCCGACAAAACTCATAAAATATGAACATTCATTTAGATACAAGACTAACCATACCAAAATCATCCAATTCCAACCTCAAACAGTCCTTCAAATCATCAATTTATGGTTTAGAAAAGTTTTTACTAAAATCCCCAATTTCTCCAGTTCAAATCATCAATTAATGATAAAAATAAGGATGGAATCACGAAATATATCCAAATCCTAGTCAAGAATACTTACCCTAAACCAAATATGAAATCCCCTCAAAAATCAGCCAAGACCGAGCTCTCTAACTCAAAAAGTGATAAAACAACAAAAACCCTCAAAATAGTGTACTTTATACATTCTTCCTAGTGAAACACATCGAGGTCGCGAAGAAAAAATAGCACTTCCCCCAAAGATGAACTTCGCGAATGCGATAGCATGGGCGCGAATGTGATGAATCAGGCAGTGACGAGCGTAAAACCGGCGTATAAAACTTAGGTTCGCTAGTCTAAGATAGTATAGTATTAAATCGTCACAGGGTTTGGTTTAAATAATGTTCTAATAAATCTTCAGCTGAACACTATCCAGGATAATCAATCTTTGATTTATGTTATTATCGACTACTAATAAAACTAAGATTATTGATTGTACGAAACTAATGTCAATCTATTGACTAAGTAGGAACGATTGGATGTCAAGGTAAGAAGTAAGGGTTGTGACAAGATATGATCAACTGTTATTCTGGGTAACTCTGTGTTAAGTTCACTCTTAACTTCTATTGACTCTTTTGATTTCAACAAATGATTAGGCTACCTTAGGGATTCAAATTCTTTTTCTGAAAGAATGAGAGTTCCCTTAATCAACCTCAGAACGGGTCCTATGAACATATACACAAATACAATGAATGAATGATTTTTCGAAGAATGCCTCTCAACTATTCTTCTAAATTGGGTTAATTGATAACTCTCTAAGATCTTTCGATTACCTATGAGAGGCGTAAAATCAACCCAAACAAAATGACACAATGTGAATTACATCAACACTTCTCTTTTGATTAAATTAAAACCACAATTAGCCTTGCAATTCGATAAATAACTCATTCAATGAATTTGGGCAATTAACAGAGAGTAAAACCCAAAACATTAGTCAAATCATGATATCCGTCAATAACCCTAAGAAATATTATTCCATAGTGGAGAAGTTACTCCTCACAAGAGTATTAAAAGAACAAGAAGACATTACAATTCCCGAAATCAAACAAACTTCCGTATTGGATGAATTGGATCAAGTATTTTGCGTTGCCATTGCTTCCTTTCTTCTTCTCTCCCAAAGGTTGTTCTCCAAATCCAAGATACCGTGTTTTGTGATGAGCTAGGCTTCATATAGGTCAAAAGGAGGCACCTCCGAAATTACAAAAATAGGTTTTGGAAAAGTTTCCGGAACTGTACATGCGCGGCTTTGCACCTGGAGTTGTGATCGCGCATATGGCCATGCACCTTGGACAGTGTACTGATCTACTTGCGCGCCCGCACACCTGGGTGGCCTCCTGCTCAATTTTTCGTTTCTCTCGTTAAGTGCACTACTATCCGTTGATCCCCGAACACGATCCCAACTTAATCCTTAGTGTTTTACTCAGACTTCAAAGCCCCAAACTTGCTCAAATTAGCTCCACAACCTCATCGTAACTCGAAATTGCTTCTACAAGGCATAAAACACACAATTAGTGCAAAACACTAGTGATTAAATCTCAAACTCAATTAAAGTTCAGTAGATTAGAGTGCGGTAAGAAACTAAAATACGTAATTATAGCCTACCATCAACACCCCACACTTAAACCATTGCTCGACCTCAAACAATCAAACTACACTTTATATAGACACGCCCCTATTGCACAACTCTCATAACTCACTACACCAAGAATATTTAAAATAGATTAAGCACAATAGTGTAACATCCTAGCCTCAACATTTGACTCAAAAGTACCACGCATTATTCACAACTCGCTCAGTTACTCCAACATAGAGATCAACGACATTACCTTTCCAGTGCCCTCACACAAAAATAGAGAGCAGTTACACACACAATAGATATTAAGAACAATTAGGAACTCATGATAGAAAGAATTCACTTGCTCTCAGAAACAAATTCATATGCCACAAAAGATGAATCATAAGCTTGCCCATAGTGTACTACTGTACTAATTGAGTTCATTTAGTGAAGGATCAAGTAGGACTTTATTTGGTGGTAGCATAGGATGCGGGATGGGTAGGATACATATTGATATTAGAGTGACTACACTTCCCTAAGCACTTTAATACATACAATTTACCTTTCAAAACCCCACACTTATGTCAAACCATTACTCCACCTTCACATCAATATACATAAACTCCCTACTTCTTAAGCACAATTACATCAAGAGATGCCACTATCAAGGAATATTTGCACAACAATACAAAATATTTCTTTTTTGTTTCGGTTCAAGTGGCTCTTACTTTTTCAAACTAGTGCACATTTCTCCTTATTTCATTAGTTCCACACTAAAGCCAAACCAACCACCCCCCACTTCAACTTTTACAAAGTTCATAACAATTTCAAGTGTTCATGAGAGGTAAATGGTTCAAATAGATGGTCAATTCAAACAAAAGGGTAAGGCTTGTAATATGGTTGCCAAAGAAACACGATTACAGGCTCAAAGGGGTTAACTAAGATACATAACAATTAGGTGGGTAAAAGCATATAACTAGATCAACAAAAAAATGCCTAAATCACTTCCAAGACTGAATAAAACTACTATTTTGCTTTGCAAACACACACGACAAGTTCTAGACATCAAATGCGATGCACATAATAACACAAAACCTCACGCACACATGGCACATAACTCACTCTCGATTGGACTATCAAAACACTCTAGTCAAAGCAGTGAAGCAGAGTTAAGATCATACAATTTAAGGTACTTATACAAGAGTCAAAAACTAAGCTTAAGCGTCACGACTAAAGAACTCATTTTTCTCAAGGCATAATAGGGTCAAGAGATATTGACTTCCATTCAAAACATAGCTCAAGGTTCCTAGTCCTTACCAAATTAAAAACTAACTGCACCCGGCTCAATCAAAACCTTGCAAAAGAACTACGACACAAAGAAAAATCAAGGGGAAATTGTTACACTACCTCACAAAAGAATATATTTTTGTCTTTTATTTTGACTTTAATCCATCAAGAAACCCATCGAATGATATCCATCGTAGGGAAAAATGGAGAATTTTAAAAAAAATTAAATCTTTTTTATGTACATATTTTTGTTTCTCTATCTCTAACTACCGAAACTAACAAACTAAATTACAACTAACAAAACAAAATTCATATACATACAACATACATATATACCCCTACCCCACACTTTAAATGGTGGCATGTCCCTATGACACACAAAGAAAAATGCAAAGATGAAGAAATCTCCCCTGATCAAGCCGGTCTGTATCAGAGGCGGTGTCGGGGTCCAGATGACAAGCATGGCCAAGTGCATGCAGACATGCCATGATCTTCTTCTTGGATTTGGCATTCTGTGTAGCAAGGGAGTCCACTCGAGCTCCCAAATCAGGGACGGAAGTACGCATCCCCACCATCTCTTGCTCTAAAGCACTCATTCACGTTTCCCATCAGCTACCTGAAGGTTCCCCATCACTTTTCTCATGAAGTGGAGAAAAAACGACATTCTCACCGTGTACCTCATTGCCTTTGTCAGGCTTATCGGATTCCTCACTATCCGCCTCAGCAAGCCCATCCGGTTCCTTCCCGATCACCACTTTATTTGCCCAGAATTTTTGTTCTCTCTTGACTTTCCCATCTATGGCCCTGTTTTCTGGCACCCGTGCCTCACGACATAATCGATTGAATAATGATAGAAAAAGAACCCATACCTCTGCACAGGAAAACAAATGGTCATCTCTTCGTGATTGACCTGAGCCACATCAAAATCGTGGCCATTGATAAAGCACCAAATCAGAGCAGCCCGGGGCCCATTCACCTCAGTGGTGTTTCCTGAAGGCAGCAGGTGGTTATTAATGATGTAGAACCAGCACTTCCCTTCAAAAGTAAGCGAGGCCGAGGGAAATTTGTGCCCCTCCATTAGCCACACTACCTCCTTCCTAGGTACACAAATGGTTGCAAAGAACAGGCGCCACAGGTTGTTGATACCAAATTTTGCTCTTATATTTTTTTAAATAGTATATATACTTTTAAATGTCATTTTTCATCATTAATTAATTTACAAAAGTCATACAAGTATTTTCTATAACTTTCCATAAATTTTAGAGCTTAAAAATTAATTTTCTACATTTAAATTACTTGATTATTTATTAATTATCCCTTCAAATTATTTTTTGATGACTTAATCATCTAAAATTATTGTTTTTATCCACATATCGGCTTCATAATATTTTTACATTATTTTGTAACGTTATATTTGTATTTTTAGGCTATTCACACAATTTTCCAATTATAGCCTATGTGCTATGCATAATTGCATTTTTTCACATTATTTGTGAAAAATAGCTTTTTTATATTTTATAATGTTAATTTACTATTTTAAATAACTTTATTACACAAGTAATATTTTATTATCTATTAAATATTTTTATAAATTATTTTATTAAGAATTTTTGTGTATTTAATTTATAGCCCAATACAAGGCTAATTTAGGACCAAAATTAATGTTCCAAACACCCCAAACCTTAGCTCAATCTGCCCTTACCCAAACCAAATGACCCCTTTAATCATAACCCGGTCGGGACCCGTTCCACGACTTTCCCTGCTTCTCCTCTAATCCTGGCCATTGATCTCAAATGATCAACAACCCGCAACCTCCCCCTTATTTTTTATTACCCAAACCCTTGAAAACCTAACTCATTACCTCCTAAATGGACGCCTCAAAACACTCTCAAACCCCCTTTACCTTCTAAGAAAACCTAGCCCCCCCCCCCCCCAATGTTCTCTAACTCTGACCCAAATATAAAACAATTTCGTGATTCATTTACCTTATTCGTAATACCTCGCTATTATGTACGCGTTTGTGGAATTACTTGAGTACTTTCTTCTGAGATCATACCAGATCGACTCTGATTCTGTGGGGATTTGGACAATGTCACGTCTATGTACATCATACAAGGAAGGATCCTTGATTCTTGGCTTGATTCTCATACGTCTAGACCCAACTAGGGTTTGAGAATATCCTTCTCCTTTGCTGATTTTGATTGCATGTGATATATTATTTCATTTTTTGTGATTGACCGATAACTTTCCATGTTCGTCTACTTAATTTGAACACTATATAAACCCCTCCCCAATTTTCCCGTGGGACAGACCTTAATCACTGAAACATTGATACTACTCTATAATTCTTATCTTTTACTACTATGAGGCTTAATTTCTTGTCCGGTTAAAAGCCAAGGCCACTAGAATTTAATTATCGAACCTTTCTCAGTGTGATTATTGTCCGGGATTCATTCGAAACCCTTGGGAACTCTGACGCACTGAGATTCCTGGGTTCTACTATTCGTTTTGTTATTGACATTGGAGTATAACTGAAATTATTCTTTGTATCTACTTGTTCATTCATCTTTAACTGGTAAGCACCTATGGCTCTTGCAATTTGATTCCTTTCCGTTTGAATTCATGCTCTACATATCTATGTCTCTGGGATTTTTATGAACCAACATGATATTGTTTACTCTTCTTGAGGCTCTATGCTTTCTAATAATTGAATTTTCCTATTTGTTGTCCTGATTCTATTTGTTGAGTCTGTTTGCTCTAATGTATATGTTTAATGCTTATTATTGTTGCTTATTATGAGTTTAGCTTCTTGCCTTGTTCTGTACTCTTGTGAAGAGTCGAGTCATGCCCATAACCTGTTCTAATTCTTGCTGAATCATTTATGTGTAACCTAGTTCTTTTCTAGAGTTAACTCCTAATCATGTTAACTGGCCCAAACCTACTTTCCTTGCTACTTGTAAACTAATGTATGTTCCCTGACCTGTCTTGTGTCTTTGTAATAATCAATACATATGTTCTATGCCTTGTTAAGTCATGCCTATCCAATTTGCTAAGTTCCTGATGTTGTACTATTAGTTAAGGCTGATTTCCATACTATTAAGTTCTAATGGAAGTTTGGACTTACGCAATCTTGTGTTATTCAATAGTGTTTGATACTTTAGGGTAAGCCTCATGTCTAGCCTCTTCTCCCATTTGTGAATCAAGCCTAGTGCAGGCTAGTCTTGTTAACCTATATTCAACATATCCTTGCCCATTATGAGTCCTGGTACTATTTAAACCTTCGTGTATGATTTATAATGTTAAATCCTTCATCCGCATCTGAGTGGATTGTTACAGACTATGTTCATCATCCTGTTTGTTATTTATCATATTTGCACCAGACCGTCATGCTAGAAATCTTACTCGTTTTTGTGTGTGATTCTGCAAGATTCCTCTATCAAGATTGTACTTGATTTGATCTTAGATCATATTGTGTCTTGAAAGTCGGTTTGAGATTATCTGTTAGTTTTTTATGTTCCATCTTGAAATTCTAGTCTTTTATACATATAACTCCGTGTGATCTTATCTGCCTGGTCTGGTTTAAACTATTGTTAGTTGTGGTCCTAAGAACTAAATGTGTGGACTTCAAGTGGTCTTATTAACTTATGTATAATTTTTTATTTATGTTGTTATGTTTGGCATTGCTGGGTAACTTAGTTTCCCCCTCCAGACTTGGTATGAGTCTGTGTTCGAGTCATGCAACTGATACACTTTAATGTCCTGGGGTGTCCCATACCCATGTTGTTTACTATTTTGTGTGAAGAATGAGATCACTGAAGACCTTGAAGTTATTGGGTTATTCCTCTTTGGGCTTCCCCTGCTTATTGGTCATGTACTCATTTAACTTGTAGTTTTCAAGAATATATTCTTTATTTTGGGTCTGTAATAATGAAAAATTGGGGCATTAGTGAAATTGGGGAAATGGGTGTGCCTTACTCTTGCATGAAGGGTAGAAAACATGTCTATAGGGCCTGCTTGCTTCATTCGCTATCTTGTTCAACCTGCTCTACTTATGCACACTAATAGTAATCATCCTATAGGAATTTCACACACCTCACCTAATTTGTCTAATACTCATACTCTATCTCAAGAATGTTATGAATCGCCATATTTGATATCCATGTTATTGTTGTGTGTTTAGAAGCATGCCTATAGGATATGTATTATATGCTTTTGTTGACCTAGATATCATGTCCACAGGACTTCAATAGTTAATCAAATGAATTTCCTTATTACTTTGGTATGCTTCCCATCTAGATATCATGACTATAGGACATTAATCTCTTAATAAACTTCTTCAACTGTTTTATTACGCTCCTATCTAAATAGCATGCCTACAGGAATAAGTATGATGACAACAAGTTCAAATATCAACTGTTAGGAAATCTTGCATATAGAACAATGTTAGCCGCCTAGAAAGCATGTCTATTAGATCAAACGCTGGTAATTTCCAGTTTCTAATAGTTTTCAATGCCTATTACGCAGGCAATTAGAAATCATGCCTATAGGACTTGTAATGCTCTAATCTGACCATACGTTAGTCTGCATGCTTTCCGTTTATGTGTGGAGGTTATTTGAGCCTTTTTATTGCAATTATATGCAGTCCTATCTGTTTTGATTGTCGCCTAGTTTTATCATTTTGAGTCCCTGAGTTGAGTCTAGAACTACAAATAGACTTGAGACGGGTAGCGCACGCATAGGGTATGACTTAGAAATAAATTAGAACGCTTTTAAATAAACAAATTCAACATAGTAATCGGTTAGCAGGAGATGATATTCTGTGTCCGCTGAATAATATGAGCAACCCCTACCTAAAGGGAGTTGCGATGTATTATTTATGTTGTACGGGGTGATCATTTTGGCTAAAAAACTTAGGACCCTCCTTTTTATTTATGTGCATGTTATCCATACTTAACATAGATCAACGTGGTTTGTACCTACATAGTCATTAAGACTTGTATCGATCCTCATATGTTTTAATAAGACCCTACGACTTCTGAATTTCCCTGCTATTTATTTGATCACCTAGCTTAACTATAATCCACATAGTATAAAGTTTGGCTGGGACCCACAGTTTTGGACCTCGAAGAGTGCATAACACCTTCTCTTTGAGGTAATTTAAGCCCTTACCCGATCTTTGGTGGCGTTGACTAGTCCAACAGAGTTAATTGCAAATAGGTGGCCTATCACACCTCAAAATATTTAGGTGGCGACTCTTGTATTTTAATACCTCCTTTAAAAGAGTCGTCACACGTCAAAGCCCCCTTTCGCAAGAAAACGGGGCACGACAGCATGGCGATTCTGCTGGGGATACTTAGCTTTTATCATAATGAACTTGACTTATGTGGATTTCTTTCATTTATTTTTCTTTATTGGTTTTAAAACTACTATCACATACACATCCCTTTCCTTATTCACCTTTATTTGTTTCAAATTGCTATGACATGCACATCTCTTCCCTTATTCTCCTTTGTTTGCTATGACATGTATGACTGCTCTCCATCTCTTTTCATCTTGTGTAAGACTGCTATAGTATGACTCTCCCGTCCCTATTTCCCTACCAGATTCGTTATGTTTTCGCACATTTTCATGAGCTAAACTAACTTCTTTATTTTGTCTTTTTTTTCTTTTCTCCTCTTTTCATGTTCACCTTGCTATTTTATTTACTGCTTTTACGTACTTTTATCGTTCAAATACTTGGAAATGTGTTATTATTTCTGCATAAAGCATGCTCCGCATCATACTCCACTCGTGCTAATTATCAATATACCGGCGGTTGGTGAGTGCTTGCACTCTTCTGAAATCACCTTTTAAATCGAAAAGGCTATTTGCGGTAGACTAGTCGATCGGCGGTGCAATCGACGGTCCCGTTCCTTTCCCTCTCAAGTTGTCCACTTGGGGGTACCAGTATGACCCTTCTAGAAACCCTACTCCAATTTGAAATGTACATGCATCATGCTAAACCTAGTACGGTTTGAAGCATTATTAATGTAACGACCCGGTAAGATGAACCTTGTCCAAAGTCCGATGGGATTTCCACAATCCTAATGGACACTATCATATTATTTGCATTACTTGGAGAAAATATCCAACGTGTTGAACATTGTTGCGTAAGTAGTCAAATATATAGGGGGAAGGGGCTAACCTTTGTTTGTTTGCAGAAAATGAAGCACAAAATACCCAGGTTCGGTATGGTCCAAGACATCCCACCTTTGCTACTTGACTGGTTGAAAGACCTTGTACCCTGCAACAAAAATCATGTGAGGAGTACTTGGTGACCTGCCATCCTTGCTAAACATTTGACCAAATAAGGAATTGATTGAGGCCGCGACCATTTTCTGGGATGAGAAAAGAGCTATTTTTCAATTTGGCAATTGAGAAATAACTCCTCTCTTAGAAGAATAGGAGGCTTCGCCAAGTTTCCATGGGATAGTCCATACTGGTACCAGAGAATCACACTCCCCTTGGTTCCCTGAAAATGTTGGGATTTAAGAAGAATGATGAACTGATCTGTCTAAAGAAATATTACATCCCTTTTTTGTGTCTTTACGAAGGTTATGGGCATAGCAAGTCGTATCGTCTTCACCATGATGAACTATCCTTTTTAGTGAAAGTTTGTTTGGACTATTTTCGAATTAATGAAATGAAGCAATGTTGGCATCAATTTTCTCCATGTCTATGTGTCGCTTAGGCCTACCTCAAGCACAATGAGGTCCCCAAAATTAGGACGCGAACTATTGCATGACTTTTTGAAACATGTTTGAATACTGTGAATATTCTTTTATTTTCACCTTACTAACTTGGTTACCTTTTGCTTTTCCTTTTTTTTTTTTTTTGATTATTCTCATTCACATAGGTTGGTTCATGCATAATGGCATCATCAACATACCACACTAGATCCATAGGTCCTCCACCTAGCGACCCGAAAGGCAAAAGCAAAGGAAAAGGGAAGATGGATGATTTAAGTGTTAGGAATGAAAATGCTTTGTGGCAGAAAATGTGGAAACTTCAGATGGTAGAAGTACTCCAGGGCAAAATAAGCCTGTCTTACGTTTGGAGTAGAAAATCTTGGAACTACAGGGCGAGCTTGAGTAGGTCCGAAATATGTAAAACCTCTCCCTCACTCTCAATGTTCCCTACATCAACCAACAAAACCCGACTACCCAGAACCAAACACCCCCATAAAACAAAAATCCGCCACCAAATCCTCTCGCACTACTCCAGTATCATAATCATGCACCCCCATAGAACCTTAAACCGCCACCAGTGCAAACCCCTCAACAACACCACCATCATCCAACTCAATACCCCTAAAGCACTACTTATTACACCTCTCAAATTGCAGCACAAAGCACTCCTGATCCCCATAACTCGACCAACGACCTCCCATATCCTAAGTCCCTGGAACTCATCAAAGAAACCCGATATATGTGGAGGCTTTACCCCATAACCCAAAGAAAACCTTATACATACCTAAACTAATTGAGAAGGACCTGCTCATTAAAAACATGTCGGAGGAACTCAAGAAGCTCACAGGGAGAGTCCAAAGTGTTGAAGGTAGGAAGGGAATTGAAGGTCTAAACTATGAGGACTAGTGCATTTAGCCGGATGTGGAACTACCAGAGGGTTACAAACCTCCTAAGTTCGAAATGTTTGATGGTACTGGTGATCCGAAGGTGCATCTGAGAACGTACTGCGACAAGCTTGTAAGCGTAGGTAAGAATGAAAAAATCTGCATTAAACTGTTCAACGAAGCCTTACAGGAAACACTTTGTATTGGTATTTAGTTAAAACCCAAAGAAGTTGGTTAATTAGGTGAGGATGGCATCAGACTTCTTGGATAGATTCAGGTTCAACACAAAAAATGCGCCAAACGTTTTCTATATTAAAAACCTGAAGAATAAGCCGACAGAAACCTTCTGCAAGTATGCTACTCGTTGTAGATTACAGGCCGCAAAGGTAAGGCCAACACTTGAAGAAGAACAAATAAACAAGTTATTTGTTAGAGCTCAAGATCCACAGTATTACGAAAGGTTAATGGTCATTGAAAATCACAATTTCTCCGACATCATCAAGCTAGGAGAGAGAATAGAAGAAGGAATTATGATGGTAACCAATTTCGAGGCACTGCAGGCCACGAACAAAGCTTTGAAATCAGGAGGCATTTCGAAGAATAAAGAAGTGGGTGTCGTGATGGTAGACAGGGCCCTAAGTCTCCCCTTACATGCCAAACACCTCCACTCACATATTAACCCTTACCCCCAAAATACCAATACCCTGCCACCCACAATACCTACAACACACAACCTGTATATTACCATTCACCTTCACCGACCATCCAAAACTATCCAAATCCATGTCCAAATTTTGAACACGGGCCTCCTAGACAATACATCCCAATTGCTGAACCCATAACTCAACTGTATGAGAAACTGAAGGTCGCTGGCTACGTTACCCCTATTCCTGCTATTGTTGTGGAAAATACCTCCCAATGGATCAACCCTTAAAAAAGCATGTGCTCATCAGTCAGGCATGAAGGGTCATACCATTGAGGAGTGCCGCACGTTGAAAGACAAAATTCAGACGCTAATCGACACTAAAGTTATACAAGCAAAAGAAGCTACACCAAATGTTCGCAACAATCCTCTCCTGGATCACAGAGATGAGGCAGTGAACATGATAGAAATTAATAAGGAGTGGGATCGAGAAGGGTCCATCGGACTCATTCGAGAGGGAGACACTCCTAAAACATCTCTGGTCACCCTCACGCCAGTTTTGGTTCAAACCCAAGTACCATTTGAAGTTGAGGTAGCTACACCCTTCACCGTGATGGTAGTCCCCACACCATCCTACCAGTCTGATGTCGTCCCATGGGATTATGTTGCGGAGACAAGAAGGAATGGAAAAGCCAAAATGGAAAAAACAGGTGCCTTGCAAGGTATGACTAGAACTGGCAGAGTTTACACACCTGAGAATCTGGGAGGAATGAGCAAGGAAGCTGCACTTAAGCCACCTTTTGTCGAGACTGTCACTGATGATCTATGGAGGAAGATACAAGTAGGGAGTACTCTATTGTCGACCACTTGAACAAAAATCCCGCTCAGATATCCATCTTAACTGTTGCAAAACTCAGACGCGCACATGAATGATTTGATGAAGGTGTTGAGTGAAGCTTATGTACCCGCTGACATCACTAGTGGAGAGATTGCTAACATGGTCGGTCGAGTATTGGAGAGCCACAAAATTACTTTCCATGAGGACTAGTTACCAACAGAAGGTTTGAGTCATAACAGGGTGTTGCACATCACAGTGAAATTCGAAGATAAGTTCATCGCCAAGGTCTTGATAGATGGAGGTTCGAGTCTGAATATATGTCCGCTGACCACTCTAAAAAGATTGGGTAAAGGACTTCACGATATACGAATGGGAAGCATGAATATGAAAGCGTTCGGTGGATCTTAGAGAGCCACTATTGGAGAAATCAACCTCAATCTACAGATGAGTCCGACTTGGTTTGATGTCGAGCTCCAAGTGCTAGATTTATCTGCTACTTACAATCTATTATTGGGAAGACCATGGATACATGAAGCCGAGGCAGTGGCTTTAACTCTGCACCAGTTTGTGATGTTTGAGTGGAATCATCAGGAGGTAATCATCCATGGAGATGGGAGCAGCCCTATCTACACCAACCAGACTGTTTCAGTCGTCAGAAATAAAAGGAAACTGGGTGCAGAAAAATGTCATCATATTGAACGGGTTAACGCAATTGAAAAGAACCGATGGTGGAGCAAAAATATAGAAAGCATATTGTCGTGGATGGCGTATGAACCATGCAAGGATCTTGGCAAAAACCTTTAGGGAATCCCCAAACCCGTACAACCACAGTACCATGGCACGACTTTTGGAATCGGATATGAATACACATGGCAAGAATATTGGGAGTGGACACCACCATGGAGTGCTCCTTATTATCCACTGAAACAATCTGTACCACCTCTACACGAGACATTCCATCAGGCTGACATGATGTGGGGATGTTAGGAGGATGAGGTTTTAGCTGGCATGAGAAAGCTGTTTCTAGATGGAAAAAATATGGATTGCAATGCAATTATTGAAGAGAAGGAGGAGGAAGACTACCATTCAAACAATGGAAGAAGGAGTTGTTCTCAAGAACTGGACCGCTGCACCATCCCGGGCTCGCTGAGTTCCTTGGTAGACTTGAAATTAGCATGAATTACTTTCAAATAGTTTTGAGCATTTAAGACATTTTTCAGTATTTTGTTTTAAAATAATTACTAGAGCCATCGAGTCATAATTGTTGATATTTAAAGCTTTATTAATGCATTATTGATTTTCATATTTATTATTATATTTCTACATTCTTTTCAGCATAATTATTACATATTTTGATGAACCTATGATTGTGACATGTAATGAGACAATGCAACATAAGGACAGTGATTCTGAGGATCTGGAAGATGATATAATAACGAGGAAATCATCAGAGAAATAGAGAACTTTGAAAACAAACCGAAGTATAATTTGGAGGAAAGTGCGGCCGTTAACTTAGGGGATTCCGAAACAGTCAAGGAAAGGCATATAAGTATTCCTCTATCACAGTCAGAGAAATAAGAGTATATCAGATTCCTAAAGGAGTATGAGGAAATCTTCGCATGGTCCTACGACGATACGACTGGTTTAAGCACATCCATAGTATCTCACAAGCTACCCATCAATCCCATGTGTCCCAGATATGAGTTTGCAGATAAAAGAGGAGGTCACCAAGCAAATCAAAGCCAAGATTTTCCAAGTGGTCGAATACCCGACCTGGTTAGCCAACATTGTGCCAGTTTCGAAGAAATATGAGAAAGTTAGAGTATGTGTCGATTACCAAGATTTTAATAGAGAAGGATGATTTCTCGCAACCAAACATACACATTAATTGACAACTGCACCAAGCATGAACTCCAATCCTTTGTGGATTGTTTCGCAAGATACAATCAGATTTTGATGGATGAAGAGGACGCCGGAAACACCGTCTTTATCACACCATAGGGAATATATTTTTACAAGATGATGCCGTTTGGTTTGAAGAATGTTGGGGCCACCTACATGAGGTCCATGGCGACTATCGTCCACGACATGATACACAAGGAAGTAGAGGTTTACGTGGATGATGTTATCATCAAACCTAAAAGGAGTTTGGATCACATAACAGACCTAAATAAATTTTTCGATCGGCTTCGAAAATACAATTTGAAGTTGAATCCTGCAAAATGTGCCTTCGGGATCCCTGCTGGAAAGTTGTTAGGTTTCATGGTCAGTTGCTGGGGTATTGAGTTAGACCCGTCAATGATCAACCTATCCAGGACTTGCCGCCTCCAAGGAATGAGAAAGACGTGATGAGTTTTCTAGGGCGCCTCAATTATATCAGCCTTTTTATAGCACAATAAACAGTGATATGTGAGCCGATCCTCAGAATGCTGAGGAAAGATGCTGCAGCAAGCTGGACTGAAGAATGCATGAAAGCCTTCAACAAAATCAAGGAGTATTTATCTTAACCACCCGTTCTGGTCCTACTAGAACCAGGAAGAACTCTGTTGCTTTATTTGTCCGTGTTAGATGGGGCTTTTGGTTGCGTTCTAGGACAATATGATGAAACTGGAAGGAAGGAGCAGGCGATATATTATCTGAGCAAGAATTTCACGCCTTACGAAGATCGGTATTCTTTGTTGGAATGCACTTGTTGTGCTTTGACATGGATAGATCAGAAGTCAAAATAGTATTTCTGTGCATACACTACATATCTCATATCAAGGATAGATCCGCTAAAATACATCTTTCACAAACCCATGCCTACGGGTAAGTTAGAAAAGTGGAAAATATTGTTGAGTGAGTTTGACATCGTCTATGTAACTTAGAAGGAAATCAAAGGACAAGCATTGGCGAATCACTTGGCATAAATTCTTGTAGACGGAGAATACGAACCATTGAAAATGTATTTTCTCAATGAGGAGGTATCGTTAGTAAGAGAAGATATTACTAAGGCGTACGATGGTTGGAGGATGTTCTTCGACAGATCAACGAACTTCAAAGGAGTGGGTATCAAAGTTGTCTTAGTATCAAAGACTGATCAACACTAACCGGTATCCGCAAAACTCAGGTTTTCGTGCACCAACAATATGGAAAAATATAAGGCCTGCATCCTGGGGCTCAGGTTGGCCATTGACATGAATGTTCAGGAGTTGCTGGTAATCGGAGATTCAGATCTGCTGGTGCACTAGGTTCTAGGAGAATGGGCTACAAAGAATACCAAAATATTGCCATATTTGCACTGTGTGCAAGAGCTGATTAAGAGGTTCACAAATATGGAGTTCAAACATGTTCCAAGGATTTAGATTGAGTTTGCATATGCATAAGACACTTTGTTTTCTATGATACAACACCCACACGAGAATTTCATCGATCGTATCCCAATAGGAATTCATAAGCAACTAGCTTATTATGCTCATGTTGAAGAATAGATTGACGAAAATCCATGGTTCCACGACATCAAGGAATACTTGGAATAAGGAAAATATCTAGAGAGTGATACCCATACTCAGAATAGCACGCTTCGAAGATTGGCCAACCATTTCTTTCAAAGTGGAGGAATTCTTTATAGGACTCGTGATTTGGTTTTGTTGAGATGTGTCGATGCCAAAGAGGTTTCTAGATTGCTCGAGGAAATACATGATGGAACTTGAGGACCCCACATAAATGGTTTTGTTCTAGCCAAAAAGATATTAAGAGCAGGGTATTTCTGGATGACTATGGAAAAGAATGCATCAAATATGTTCAAAAGTGTCACCAATGCCAGATACATACTGACATGATATGAATACCGCCCAACGAACTCAATGCAATGAGTTCGCCTTGGACCCTCTTTGCTTGGGGTATGGATGTCATCAGACCGATCAAACCCACTGCTTCAAACAGATATAGGTTCATTCTGGTGGCTATAGTCCCCACAAAACGGGTTGAAGCCACATCCTATAAGGCTGTAACTAAGAAGGTTGTAGCAGATTTTGTTCGAGACCACATCGTTTGTCGATTTGGAGTATCTGAGTCAATCATTAGTGGCAATACCGCCAATCTCAATAGTGACTTGATGAAATCCATGTGCGAAGCATTCAAGTTCAAAAATCAAAACTCTACAACATACATGCCACAAATGAACGGAGCCATAGAAGCCGCTAACAAGAACATCAAAAAGATATTGAGAAAAATGGTAGACAATTACAAACAATATCACGAGAAGTTACCATTTTATTTACTCGGGTATCGCACCACATCTCGTACTTCAACTGGGGCAACTCCCTCCCTACTGGTCTATGGTACTGAAGCTTTTATTCCCGCCGAAGTGGAAATCCCTTCCCTAAGAATCATACATGAAGCCAATCTCAGGGATGCAGAATGGGTATGGAGCCGATGTGAAAAACTAGCTCCCATGGATGGAAAAAGAATGAACGCAGTATGTCACAGTCAACTCTACAAGAATAGAATGGCAAGAGCTTTCAACAAAAAAGTCAGATCGAGGCAATTCACACTGGGGTAGTTGGTACTGAAACAGATCTTCCAACATCAGGATGAAGCAAAGGGAAAATTTTCACCAAACTAGAAAGGCCCTTACATGGTTCACCGTGTACTGACAGGAGGGGCACTTATACTTATAAAAATGGATGGAAAGATTTTTCTAAAACCTATCAATCCGGGCGCAGTCAAGAGATACTATATTTGAGATTATGCTTGAACTTTCAATTTGATGTAACAGAACTACGCTTGACATGATTCTCGTTTAAGAGGGGATACGTAAGTAGCCCTGTGGGTTCGGTCACATCATAATATAATTTTTAGAAACGTGGGCAAGAATTATAGCATGCCCAATATCATAATGTTTTGAACCGCCAAGGAATGTAACGCCGGAAATACGCATTCAAACTGGGGCAAAATTTTGAGGAGGATCCTCAAAATTCTGAATCAAGGAGGTTGCAATGTCTCAAAATTCGACACAATCATCAGTTCATCAAAATTATTTGATTTTGTACATTATCACATATTTCAAACATCTAACTTTTTTATAAACAATTAATCAAATGCATATTTTTTGAAAATTTTGTTTCTATAGCAAATAGACTTTACCCGGGGTGAATCAAGTAGGGCCTCCAGACAAAAGCAAAGGCGAAGTAAGGAATCGAAAGTGCGAACCAACATTCCCCTGCAAAACTCATGACTTTTCTTTGAATGCAGGCACAATGAACATGATAGGAATGTCCATAAATAAATACACACAGCAAGATCACTATCTTCACATCGACAAAGGGCGCCAAACGCAAACACATCAAGCTAAGAAATGCTTTATTCTCTCGTATTTAGCCAGTTGCTTTTCTTACATAGGGCTAAGCACTGCCATCATCATCACATAAGGCTAAGCACTGCCTTCCTTTGCATAATACCAACATTATATCTACTCCTTGCATAGGGCTAAACATTTCCCTCACATTGGATAAGGCTAAGCACTGCCATTGTTTGCATGAGACTAAGCACTATCTCTATTCTTTGCATGAGACTAAGCACTGTCTCCACATTGCATAAGGCTAAGCACTGCCTTTCTTTGCATGAGACTAAACATTTTCTCCATTCCTTTCATGAGGCTAAGCATTTCCTCAATTATTTCATAAGCCTAAGCATTGCATTTCCTTGCCAGAGACTAAACACTGTCTCCATTCCTTGCATGAGACAAAGTGATGATAGGCTATAATTGCGTATTTTAGTTGCTTATTACACTCTAATTTACTGCACTTTAATTGAGTTTGAGCTTTAATCACTAGTGTTTTTCACTAATTGTGTATTTTTACCTTGTAGGAGTGATTCCGAGTTATATAGGTATTATGTAATTAATTCAAGTGATTTGGAGCCCGACCCTACTTGGTATACATACATGAAAAAATGGTATTTTGAGTAGGTTGGACATACTTTTGACACAGATTCGACCTAAGGAGGCAGAGACACAATAGGAGCAAGCGGGAAATTCTTCTACGAGTTTTTCCTTCCTCTTCCTATTTTTTCATTGTTGGTTATGACTCGTAGTATTGTATTTTTACATCCTATTATGAATAGCTAATTTTTTATCTACGGTTTTGATGGAACCTATTGAAGGATAAAATTCTTGTTATGTTAATATAGATTTGCCAAAGTTTAATCTCTATTTGTTCAACTACGTTCTTATTGTAGTTAATTGAAAGGATCCTCAATTAGCTGTGCCTATTTAGTATGTATTACTCGGGAGAGAGTGCATATTTGGGTAGTTTTTGAACAACACCACTCCCAAAGTATATGAGGAATCAATAACCGAGGGTTTAAAGGTGGAATTAGGGATAACGAAACCTTGGGTGCGATCTAAGTGAGCTGTAATTAAAGTCAGCTAGCGTAACTCGGGAGAGTATGTCTAGTAAATTATCGTAATTACTCGGGAGATTTTTACGGTAGTAAGAGTGCTCATGGTCGATAGAGAATATTAGGCAAATTTATATGAAACATAGCAGGAACGGATTCCATCAATATGGAAAATCATAACTCTATACCTCCTTAGTTATGTCTCAAATTTCATCCTGTTAGTTGATAATTTTACTGCTTTATAATAGTTGTTACTTAGTTAGTTAGAAATAAATATTATAATCTCTATAATTAGGAAATTATTTGGACTTGTGTTTCTTAGCAATATTGAAAAATAATAGCGAAACCTTAATTCTCTATGGGATTCGACTCTGGACTTGTAAACCGGATTATATTTGCAACGACCGCTTAGTCCTTTTTATAAGACATAGTTAGGCGTGATCAAATTTTGGCGTCGTTGCCGGGGGACTAACGGTGTAGCTCTAGGTGTACATAGTTCTAGGTTGCAAGTTTGAACTTTTATTTTTGTTTTTGTGTATTTGATTATTTATTTATTTTTAATTTTTATTTTTGATCTGAGAGACATGGAATCTTAGAATTATGAGAGTTTTGATGTTTGTAATTCTAATTTTTGTAAAGACCCGTAAAATTTCTATGTCTAAAATAATGCCCAAATAGGTCTGTGTGCTGTAATAACTGTAGAAATTCTTAAAATGGTCCTATTTTGGGTAAAAAAGTATCCCAGAACTTGAAAGATTAAATTTTCTAGAAATTGCGCGTTATGCGACACTATGCCATCCCATAACATGTATGCAGACTGCATACCTGGACAGTTTCCTGTCCATTTGGAGGAAAGCTATGCGGCCTAGAATGCAATCGCATTTCACGAATACGGGCTGCATATTTGTCGCATTCTTTCCCCATGGTTTTTGCGTGGGAGGTTATGCGACTCACTATGCGATCGCATAGCAGGTATGCGGACCCCATAGTGGTCGCATACCTGGGCAGTGTGGTTATCATTTTGTCCCATTTGAAGGCCAATGATGCGACAGGAATGCGGACTGCATTGCATTCCTGACTGCATCTCTGTGTCGGGGCTCCTATTTTCTAAATTTAAGACCTGACCCTCTGTTTTATAAAACATCCCTTCCCTTAATTTTTAACGATTTTCTGACCAAAAATAGAGAGATAAGAAGAGAGTTCTTGAGAGAGAAGGTTTCAACATCATTCAATTTGATTTTTTTAAAATCACTCAAGCCCGAAAATTATCAAGTTATTGTCATCTCCTTCACTCAAAGAGGTAAGTCTTCACCCTATTTCCCCAATTTCTCAGATTTTGTGTAAGAATAAAACACACATAGGTTTGTTCTTACAAATAAAAAGTGAAATCTTGCATGCATGTGAGTTAAACCCCGTAATCTAGTAAAGGGAAAAACAAGTTTGGGTAATCATTCTCAAAAGGGGGTTAGTAGTCTAAGGGGTCACCTAGTGTTTGATAAAATGCTCAATTGAGTACAAGATTCCTAATTCTAAGTGAAATATGTCACATTGTGGAATAGACTGACGGTGCTAGACGGTCCGATGAATTGTGATAGAAATTTAAAAAAGGGGACGACTCGAGGTACGTATAGCTAACTTTAATTTTTGTGAAGTCTCCTTGTTGGTGTACAAACATTCGGTATGAGCTTTTTAATGAGTATATGTGAATTGACTGTCCGGTTATGTTGAGTTGTGAGATTTCATTCTCTGATTTTTCTTAGTCGACTATCGTGATAATTGAAATCGTGAAAGGTGATTTCTATGTGATTACTCTATCATGTGCAAGGTTCGTTAAATGCTTGAGTATGTTGGAATGAAAGAATGAAAACAAAATCAAATGTGTAAATGTATCTAAGTGATAAGGGCTATGTAACAAGTGATGAAAGGGAATTGTGAATTGATCTAATTGAACTAAATGACCATGGAAATATCGTATATGACTCATTGTTGGCAATGTTTATTGTGGCTTAACTTCATATGGATTGTTGGTTGTAATGAATTTACATTCTTGTTTATGATCATCTTTGTGGTTGAATTAATGGATGATAAAGACTATTATGAACACACGATTGGTAGGGTGTTATGAAATTGTACTCTTGATGATATCAAACCCTCTGATTGAATTTGGGCTGTTATTATTTGCCATGAAATGTGATGGTCCGGTGGGATCGGGTTGCACGCTGCAACATGAAGTAATAATGGTGCAGAGGTAACAAGGGTGGAGTGTAAATTTTCCGGTAGGATCGGGTTGCACGTCGCAAGGTGCAACACGTAGTAATAAGGGTGGAGAGGTATCAAGGGTGGAGTGTAAATTTTATGGTGGGATCGGGTTGCATGCCGCAACATAATGTAATAAAGCGGAAATGTGATTGTGTTGAAATAAGAATCTGTGAGGCTCTCAATTGTACTTGTTTTTTGTATCAGTGTGCACAATGAGTTGGTTCCTTTAATTGATTTCTATATGTGCATCTCTTGATTTTACTTTGAGTGAAGTTTTCTCATATATACTAGTACTATTCCACAGTACTAACGTCCATTTTGCCGGGAGCGTTACATCTTTTATATAGATGTAGGTAGGTCCATAGCAGGTAGCTCAGTTTGCCGTTAGTGGTTCCTCCTCTTCATCTTTCAGCAGTACTGGTGAGCCCCACTTCCTCCCGGGGCCGTGTGTAATTCGTGTCATCTCTTTTGAGTCTGTTATGTATAGTAAGGTATAGCCGGGGCCTTGTTTCCAGCAAGTATTGTATAAACTCCTAGTATTCGTAGAGGCTCCGTAGACAAGATATGGGTGTATATATGTATTTTGGGGTAGTAACTGTACGTATTCAAAATCGTGGTCCGTATTGGAAAGTTATGTATGTATTGTATATGTTTTGGGAATCAACTGTTGAAATGCTAAAAGAGAAATGAACTTAAGTTTGTAAATTCACGCTTAAATCCTCAGTTGCTATTTCATATGAAATATGGTGCATTGTATATACGGGGGAACGCGTTGAGTAGGAAAGGCACTCCAGATCCGCTTGACCGGGTTCACCCGATTATGTGCCGGTCTCGTCCCTCGGTTTTTTGGCGTGACAAACTTGGTATCAAATCCTAAGGTTTTAAAAGTGTTCCTAGGATGTCTCGGAGCTGAGTCTAGTATATCCCTTCTTATCGATGTGTTATCGACCACATCTATAATTAGCGGGTTGCATGGACATTTAGGAAACTACCCTTTTATTGCTATTCTATATCGTGCGATGCGGTGGAAGGTGAGGTTGTCTATCCCTAACTCGTTCTTATTTCTGATTTTCAGTAAATGGCACCCAAGAAGAGAGCTTGACTCATACTAGAGGCCAATTCCACCCCAGGAGTGGCCGTGAATTCTTTATCTGATGGTGCGGGTGAGAATGATTCCCCGACCCTGAATCTGCCTGACTCTTCCATCTCAGGCCAGGATATTCCTATTCCTGCTCCAGCGGAGGGTGCTATAGTCCCTCCCACTGATATTCCTTATCCTTCTTCAGTCCCAGCTTCCGGTCCCGGTATTTTTTATGGGCACCTCAAGGGAGCTATTCAGATGTTAACCCAGTTAGTGTCCTCCCAGGCCCAAAGATCACATACTTCCCCTGCACCCTCTAGCGAGCAAGGGGATTCATCAGGTTCCAGGGTCAACCAGTTTCTGTGGTTAGCCCCTCCAGAGTTCACAGGCTTCGACCCAGAGGCCGACCCTCAGGAGTTTATTGATGAGATGTACAAGACCCTCCGAGTTATGAGGGCTATTGAGACAGAGGGGGTCTATTTGGCTTCCTATCGTCTGAAGGGAGCGACATATTCGTTGTTTGAAATGTGGGAGAGTTCCCGTGGAGAGGGTAGCCCTCCGGCAAAGTGGGATGAGTTTGTTGATGCCTTCATGGATCATTTCTTGCATGCCGAGACTATAGCGACCCGTCCTGCGGATTTCGAGGTCCTTAAGCAGGGAAACATGAGTGTGTGGGAGTATCATATGGAGTTTGTGCGCTTTTCCAAATATGTTGTTCACATGATGCAGACTATGGAGGCCAGAGTTCGACGGTTTGTTCGGGGCCTTGGTCCCTTGGTTGATAATGAAGCTGCTACAGCTGCCTTGCATTCGAATATGAATTATGGGAAAATATTGGGATTCGTGCAGGCTATAGAGGCTTAGAAATTGATGATAAGGATGGAGAGAGAGAGAGAGAGAGAGCAGTAGTACCGCCCGGTCAACAGGAAACCTTGGGAGCTCAGTTGGAGGTGTGAGATCAGCCATTGGGAGAAGATCATCAGGGCCATCTCAGCCATATACTCAGTCCTCAGCCAGTGCGCCGCCATTAGGGCACAGTTATCAGCAGGGAGGTCATTTTGGACCCGGTTCAGATAGCAGGAGGTTCCATCAGTCGGGTCGTTCAAGTGGGAGGTTCCAGCAGCAGCGGAGGGTCCCATGCCCTAATTTCATACTGAGCCTTGTTAATTGGATATTCCGGTATGATATAGATGTGGAGTGAGGGTCCATGTTCAGCGAGATTGTCATGCGCCCAGTCAGGGAACAGGTAGGGGTGCTTCTCAGCCCTCCAGTTCATCAGCCGCTACGTCCCCAGCATGCACTTCAGCACCAGTATGGCGCGGAGCAGCTAGGAGTAGAGCGCGGGGTCAAGGGGGACCCAGCCAGTTTTATGCTTTGAGTGGTCGCCAGAGCGTCGAGGCTTCTCCAGATATTGTCACAGGTATTCTGACTGTTCAGTCTCATGATGCTTATGCTCTTATTGATCCCGGGTATTCTTTGTCATATGTTACTCCATTTATTACTTCAAGTTTTGGGATAGAACCCGAACAACTTCACGAGCCGTTCTCTGTGTCGACTCGGGTTGGTGATTCCATTACGATCGTGCGAGTCTGTAGAAATTGTGTTGTCACGGTGCGTGGTCGGGATACCACGACCAATCTTTCTGAGTTATAAATGGTAGATTTTGATTTAATTATGGGGATGCATTGGCTCTATTCATGCTTTGCTAAACTCGACTGTCGAACCAGGATTATAAGGCTTGAGTTTCCTGATGAATCAGTTATCGAATGGGAGGGGAATAATGTTGTGCCAAGGAGTAGACTCATTTCCTACCCTAAGGCTTCAAAAATGATCAGGAAAGGGTGCATCTATCATTTGGTTTGCGGACACCACTTCAGAGGTGCCTGCTCCCCAATCTGTGCCTGTTGTGAATGAATTTCTTGAACTATTTCCGGATGAGCTTCCTGGGATTCCACCAGATAGAGAGATCGATTTTGGGATTGATGTATTGCCAGATACGCAGCAATTATCTTCCACCTTACCGAATGGCGCCAGCAGAATTGAGAGAGTTAAAGGAACAATTGAAAGATCTATTAGAAAAAGGTTTCATTCGGCCAAATGTGTCGCCTTGGGGCGCACCGGTTCTTTTTTCAGAAAGAAAGACGGATCGCTTTGGATGTGTATTGATTATCGGCAGATCAACAAGGTCACCATCAAGAATAAATATCCATTGCCTCAGATAGATGATTTGTTCGACCAGTTGCAAGGTGCTAAGTTCTTCTCAAAGATTTATTTGCGGTCCGGGTATCATCAGTTAAAAATCAGGGAGCAGGATATTCCTAAGACTTCCTTGAGGACTCGATATGGGCACTTTGAATTTCTGGTAATGTCTTTTGGGCTAACCAACGCCCCAGCAGCTTTTATGAATCTTATGAATCGGGTTTTCAAACCGTTTCTCGTCTCCTTTGTGATTGTCTTCATTGACGATATTCTTGTTTATTCGTGAAGTCAGGAAGATCATGCTAATCACCTCAGGGCAGTTCTGCAGACTCTTCATCAGCACCAATTGTATTCAAAGTTTTCAAAATGTGAGTTTTGGCTAGAATCAGTCACCTTTTTGGGCCATGTTTTTCCAGGGAGGGGATTCGGGTTGATCCCCAAAAGATTGCAGCGGTGAAGAATTGTCCTAGGCCAACGACCCCGACAGAGATTTGCAGTTTCTTGGGTCTAGCTGGGTATTATCGGAGGTTCGTGGAGGTATTCTCTATTCTCGCCTCCCCTTGACTAATCTGACGCAGAAAGCAGTTAAGTTTCACTATGTGTAAAGGGTTTTCAGGAATTAAAGTCGAAATTGACTTCGGCACCAGTGTTGACCTTGCCAGAAGGTTCAGAGGGATTTGTGGTTTATTGTGATGCTTCGAGGGTTGGTTTGGGGTGTGTGTTTATGCAATGTGGTAAAGTTATAGCCTATGCTTCAAGGCAGCTCAAGAATCACGAGAAGAATTATCTGACGCATGATTTGGAGGTCGCGGCGGTTGTGTTTGTGTTAAAAATCTGGCGTCATTATCTTTATGGGGTCTATGTGGACGTGTTCATAGACCACAAGAGTCTTCAGTATTTATTCAAGAAGAAGGAGTTGAACTTAAGGCAGCGGAGGTGGTTAGAGTTACTCAAGGACTATGATATGAATATTTTGTACCATCCAGGGAAGGCGAATGTGGTAGCCGACGCTCTTAGTCGGAAATCCATGGGTAGCTTGGCACATTTGGAAACCGGACAGAGGCTTTTGGCTCGGGAAGTTTATCAGTTGGCTAGTCTGGGGGTCTGTCTTTCGACCTCAGACGAAGGGGATGTCATGGTGCGTAACGGAGCAGAATCTTTGCTTGTAGAAGAAGTCAAGGAAAAGCAATTCAGGGATCCGGCTTTGGCACAATTGAGGGAAGTAATTTTGAATCACAAGACTTCAACATTCTCACTTGGCAATGATGAGGTGTCTTGCGGTGTGAAGAGAGGTTATGTGTTCTAGATGTGGATAATCTCCGGGAAAGGGTGATGGCAGAGGCTTACAACTCCAAGTATTCAGTACATCCAGGTTTTACGAAGATGTATCATGATCAAAAAGAGATTTATTGGTGGAATGGCATGAAGAGGGGTGTGGCGGACTTTATGGCTAGGTGTCCGACTTGTCAGCAAGTGAAGGCCGAGTATTAGAGGCCCGGTGGATTGGTGCGGGTTATGGAAATACCGATGTGTAAATGGGAGATGATCAATATGGACTTTATGGTGGGGTTACCTCGCACTCCACGTAGGTTCGACTCGATTTGGGTGATAGTGGATCGACTCATGAAGTCGGCACATTTCTTTCCAGCCAAGTCCACCGATACTGCAGAATAGTACGCTCAGTTGTATATCAAAGAAATAGTCAGGCTCCATGGCACTCCAGTTCTATTATCTCGGATCAAGGGGCCCAGTTCACAGCTAACTTTTGGAAAAAAATTTCAGCAAGGTTTGGGTACTCAGGTAAATCTCAGCACATCATTCCATCCACAAACTGATGGGCAGGCAGAGCGGACTATTCAGACGCTTGAAGATATGTTGCAGGCTTGTGTATTAGATTTCAAGGGTAGCTGGGATGAACACTTGCCGCTTATAGAATTTTCTTATAATAATAGTTTACATGCTAGTATTCAGATGGCTCCATTTGAGGCATTGTACGGAAGGAGGTGTAGGTCGCCGATTGGATGGTTCGAGGTTGGCGAGGCAGAATTGCTAGGACCGGATCTTGTGCACCAAGATATGGGAAAAGTTAGAGTCATTCAGGAGAGGATGAAAACTGCTTAGAGTCTTCAGAAATCCTATGCGGACGTTCGTCGAAGATATTTGGAGTTCCAAGTAGATGATTGGGTATTCTTGAGGGTGTCTCCCATGAAGGGAGTAATGCGGTTTGGGAATAAAGGAAAATTGAGCCCTAGGTATGTCGGCCCATATCGGATCGCTCAAAGGATAGGACAGGTGGCCTATCGGCTGGAATTGCCCCCTGACATGTCATTAGTGCACTCGGTGTTCCATGTGTCTATGTTGACGAAAGTGGTTGGAGATCCATCAACCATCGTGCCAGTTGAGACTATTGAGGTTAATGAAGAATTATCGTATGAAGAGGTTCCGGTTGTTATTCTTGATAGGCAAGTCCGTAGATTGAGGAACAAAGAAATTGCTCCAGTTAAAGTGTTGTGGCGAAGTCAGCAAGTTGAGGAACCCACGTGGGAAGTGGAAAATGAAATGAAAGAAAAGTATCCCATTTGTTTGAATAAGCCTAGTAGTGATCGTGCGAACCGTCATCTCTAAGAAATTATATGTTATGTTCAGTTTTGTACAAAAACACCCTTTTTCCCCCTAATTTCTCTACTATTGTAACTTCTCAACTTGTGCCATAATTGTGTATGTTGTGACTATTTGAGTAATGTACAACCCCTTGGAGTAAAAGAAATTGTGTGAAACTCATGTGATGGTTAAATGATTAAATGATTAATTGAGGTGTAGATTGGTAAGGATTAATTGAAGTGTATATGGCATGTTGAAGTAAGTGAATTATATGGGACTTGTCGAGGTGACCAAATTATGTGCAAGGCCATGAAATGACTAGTTATGTGTGGAATTGGTTAAGAACATGTGTTTCAGGGGCTCTCTGACAAGTAGATAGACCTAATTACAGAGGAAACTCTGGCAAAATTTTCAGAAAATATCGGAGTTAGTAAAAAAAATTTAGGGTTGGCATATTGTGTTTTCAAAACCAAACGATCTCTCGATCCTCATTCGAGGATGAATGATTTTAAGTGGGGGAGGATGTAAAGACCCGTAAAATTTCTATGTCTAAAATAATGCCCGAATAGGTCCCTGTGCTGTTATAACTGTAGAAATTCTTAAAATTGTCCTACTTTGAGTAAAAAGTGTCCCAGAACTTGAAAGATTAAATTTTCCAGAAATTGCGCATTATGCGACGCACTATGCGATCGCATAACAGGTATGCGGACTGCATAGTGGTCGATACCTGGACAGTTTCCTGTCCATTCTGAGGACAGCTATGCGGCCTAAAATGCGATCGCATATTCATGAATGCGGGCCGCATAGTTTTCGCATGCTTGCCCCATGGTTTTTGCGAGGGAGGTTATGCGATGCACTATGCAATCGCATAACAGGTATGCGGACCGCATAGTGGTCGCATACCTGGGCAGTGGTTTCTATTTTGGCCTAATTGAAGGCCAACTATGCAACAGGAATGCGGACCGCATAGCAGGAATGCGATCGCATTCCTGACCGCATCTCTGTGACGGGGCTCCTATTTTCTAAATTTAAGACCCGACCCCTTGTTTTATAAAACACCCCTTTCCTTCATTTTTAACGATTTTCTGGCCAAAATAGAGAGAGAAGAAGAGAGTTCTTGAGAGAAAAGGTTTCAACATCATTCAATTTGATTTTTCCAAAATCACTCAAGCCCAAAAATTATCAAGTTATTGTCATCTCCTTCACTCAAAGAGGTAAGTCTTCACCCTATTTCCCCAATTTCTAAGATTTTGTGTAAGAATAAAACACACATAGGTTGGTTCTTGAAACTAAAAAGTGAAATCTTGCATGCATGTGAGTTAAACCACGTAATCTAGTAAACGGAAAAACAGGTTTGGGTAATCATTCTCAAAAGGTGGTTAGTAGTCTAAGGGGTCACCTAGTGTTTGATAAAATGCTCAATTGAGTACAAGATTCCTAATTCTAAGTGAAATATGTCACATTGTGGAATAGACTGACGATGCTAGACGGTCCGATGAATTGTGATAGAAATTTAAAAAAGGGGACGACTCGAGGTATGTATAGCTAACTTTAATTTTCGTAAAGTCTCCTTGTTGGTTTCCAAACATTCGGTATGAGCTTTTTGCTGAGTATATGTGAATTGACTGTCCGGTTGTGTTGAGTTGTGAGATTTCATTCTCTGATTTTTCTTAGTCGATTATCGTGATAATTGAAATCGTGAAGGGTGATTTCTATGTGATTACTCTATCATGTGCAAGGTTCGTTAAATGCTTGAGTATGTTGGTATGAAAGAATGATAACAAACTCAAATGTGTAAATGTATCTAAGTGATAATGGCTATGTAACAAGTGATGAAACGGAATTGTGAATTGATCTAATTGAACTAAATGACCATGAAAATATCGTATATGACTCATTGTTGGCAAGTTTTACTGTGGCTTAACTTCATATGGATTGTTTGTTGTAATGAATTTACATTCTTGTTTATGAGCATCTTTGTGGTTGAATTAATGGATGATAAAGACTATTATGAACACATGATTGGTTGGGTGTTATGAAATAGTATTCTTGATGATATGAAACCTTGTGATTGAATTGTGGGTTGTTATTGTTTGCCGTGAAATGTGATGGTCCGGTGGGATCGGGTTGCACGCTGCAACACAAAGTAATAAGGGTGCAGAGGTAACAAGGGTGGAGTGTAAATTGTATTGTGGGACCGGGTTGCACGCCGCAACACATAGTAATAAGGGTGGAGAGGTAACAAGGATGGAGTGTAAACTGTACGGTGGGATTGGGTTGCACGCCGTAACAGAATGTAATAAAGAGGAAATGTGATTGTGTTGAAATAAGAATCTGTGAGGCTCTCAATTGTACTTGTTTTCTGTATCACTGTGCACTATGTGTTGGTTCCTTTAACTGCTTTCTATCTGTGTATATCTTGATTTTACTTTGAGTAAAGTTTGCTCATACATACTAGTACTATTCCACAGTACTAACGTCCCTTTTGTCGGGGGCGCTACATCTTTTATATGGATGTAGGTGGGTCCATAGCAGGTAGCTCAGTTCTCCGTTAGTGGTGCCTCCTCTTCATCTTTCAGCAGTACTGGTGAGCCCCACTTCCTCCCGGGGCCGTGTGTAATTCATTCCATCTCTTTTGAGTCTGTTATGTATTGTAAAGTATAGCCGGAGCCTTGTTGCCGGCAAGTATTGTATAAACTCCTAGTATTCGTAGAGGCTCCGTAGACAATATGTGGGTGTATATATGTATTTTGGGTAGTAACTGTACGTATTAGGAATTGTGGTCCGTATTGGAAAGTTATGTATGTATTGTATATGTTTTTGGGAATCAACTTTTGAATGCTAAAAGAGAAATGAACTTAAGTTTGTAAATCCACGCTTTAATCCTAAGTTGTTATTTCATATGGAATGTGGTGCATTGTATATACGAGGGAACGCATTGGGTAGGAAAGGCAATCCAGGTCAGCTTGATCGGGTTCACCTGGTTAGGTGCCGGTCTCGTCCCTCTATTTTGGGACGTGACACTTTTGATCCTCGTTATGCATACTGTGGAGGAAACCACCCAGGGCAAAATTATCAAAATATTTTCGAGAGCGAATTATGTGCACCAACTCAATCTTATGTGTGTGTGATATGTGTGGTTGTCAAGATGGTCACTTTCATGGTTGTGTTTATATTTCTTATCTCCCCCCAACCTCTTACTTTGATGGTTGTTTTTTTCTGGTGAAGTTAATAGTAACAAAGAACCCAAGTATGAGGACCTGAAAAAGATCGAGGATATGCTAAAGTGCCTTGTGGAACAAAATGATGAGATACTACTGCGGGTACAAAGTCAAGATGCAACTATTCGCAACTTGGAGGCTCAAGTGAGTCAATTGGTTGAAGTTTTTAGTGCTCAATATGCCAATATTATGGATAGTAGCCAGGAGCAGTGTGCATTAGAGATGAAAATTGAGGTGCCAATGGAGGGGTCCAAAGTAGAACCCCAACACTCTAACCAGCTAGAATTTGAGTATTCCTATGTTGAAGAAGTAATACTAGAGTCAACCAAGGACGTTGACGATCCAAATTTAGTTGACTCTAGTGTGATTGGTGTTGAGGAGGTTAAAAATCTTGAAGTTCATGTATTTGAGTGCGTGGGACCTCATTTCAAACACTTCTCTACATTATGTTCAGATGGTGAAATGGAAGCTGAGTCGTATGAGCCAATGCAAGAGTCAAAGGAAGAGGTAGATGGGCCCTATATTCTGAAATTTTCAAGGCCGTCTAGGCAAAGTAACATTCCTCAGTTTAAATCCAAAAAGTTCATAAAGCATCATTTAATTTTTGGCTCGCAACAATTTGTATCACCCCAAGAGCATGATCATAGAGCAGAATCAAAACTTGAGGTCCAATTCATAAGTTCAAAGTGGAGGAAGAAATTGATTCGCGTCGTGTCGCGACGTTAAATCAAGCGCTTGTTGGGAGGCAACCCAGCTTTACTGCTTTATTTTTTTTTCTAATTGTATTATTTTTGTAGTGTCAATTTTTTGATTTTTTAGAAGCATGGAACGCAAAGCCATTGGAAGGATGCAACAGCAAACCAGATGGTTGGAACTAAGTGTGAGGTACCCGCACGAAGGACCAGGCCTGGAAGAAGTCTGAGTACCCCATGAGATGCTAGTGCTTCGCCCTTTGGCCTACCAAGGAGTTTATTTTACCCTCTTGTATGTATGGGTGTGCATTGGGGACAATGCACAATTTTAAGTGTAGGGTGAGGAGATTGTTTGGGTGACTTTCTATGCTATTTTAGTTGTGTTAGTTTAATGGAATAATTTATTTTTTTACAAAAACAGAAAAAATTGGACTTTTTCCGACGATGGATCTATTAGACAATTTTCTTGAGGGATTTAAGTCTAAAGAAAAAAAAACAAAAAGATTTTCTTTTGTTAGGTAGTGTAGAAATTCCCCCTTGGTTTTTCCTTGTGCCACGGTTCTTTTCCAAGGGTTTTGTTTGAACCGGGTGTAGTTAATTTTTTTTAGGAATAGGAGCCATTGTGTTGTGTTTTGAATTGAAGCAATATCTCTTGACTTTGTTATGCCTTGAAAATAGTGAGTACTTTGGTTGTGACACTTAAGCTCAGTTTTTGACTCTTGTATAAGTTCCTTAAATTAAATGATTTTAAATTTGCTTAATTGCTTTGACTAGAGTGTCTTGATGAATCCAATCCTGAGTGAGTTAAGTGCCATGTGTGTGTGAGGTTTGTGTGTTATTATGTGCATTGCATTTGATGACTAAAATTTGCCCTGTGTGTTTGCAAAGCGAAATAGTAGTTTTGTTCAGTCTTGGAAGTGATATAGGGATTTCTTTGTTGATCCAATTATGTATATTGTATCCGCCTAATTGTTATGTATCGTAGTTAACCCCTTTGAGCATGTAATCCTGTTTCTTTGACAACCACATTACAAGCCTTACCCATTTGTTTGAATTTACTATCTATTTGAACCTTTTAACCTCTCATGATTACTTGAATTGTTATAAACTGTGTAAAAGTTAAAGTGTGGGGTGGTTGGTTTGGCTTTTGAGTGGAACTAATGAAATAAAGAGAAAGGTGCACTGTTTTGAAAAAGTAAGAGTCACTTGAATTAAAAAAAAAAAGCAAAAAATAGTTGTATTGGTGTGAGAAAAAAAATATTCCTTGATAAGTGGTCTCTTGATGTAATTGTGCTTAACAAAGTATGGGGTAAAAATACATTCATGTGAAAGCGGAGTGTGGTTTGACATAAGTATGGGGTTTGAATGTTAAAGTATATGTATTAAAGTGCTTAGAGAGGTGTAGTCACTCTTATATCTAAATGTATCTTACTCGTCCCGCAGCCTACATTACAACCAAATAAAGTCCTACTTGATCCTAGACTGAATAAGCTCGATTAGTAAAGTAGTACACTACGGGCAAGCCTATGGTGAATTTTTTGTGGCATATGAATATTATTTCGGAGAGTGAGTGAATTCTTTCTATCTTGATTTCGTAAGTGTTTCTTAAATTTTATTGTGTGGAACTACTCTCATTTGTTCTGTGAGGGTACTTGATTCATAAAGGAAAGGTAATGTTAGTGACCTCTATGTTAGAGTAAGTGGGTGAGTTGTGAATAATGCGTGGTACTTGTGAGTCAAATCTTGAGGTGAAGAAGTTACGTTTTTGTGCTTAGTCTATTTTAAATATTCTTGGTGTGATGAGTTAGGAGAATTGTTTAAAAAAAAGGTCGTGTCTATATAAAATGTAGTTAGATTACTCGAGGACGAGAAATGATTTAAGTGTGGGGTGTTGATGATAGGATATAATTGCGTATTTTAGTCGCTTACTACACTCTAATTTACTGCACTTTAATTGAGTTTGAGCTTTAATCGCTAGTGTTTTGCACTAACTGTATTATTTTATGCCTTGTAGGAGTGATTCTGAGCTATATATATGTTATGGAATTAATTCAAGTGATTTGGAGCTTTGAAGTCTGAGTAAAATCTCAAGGAATTAATCCGGGATCGTGTTCAAGGGTCAAATTTGATAGTTAAGAACAAACGAAGACTCGAGTAGACATATTGTGCACTGTCTTGTAAAATAGACATAACTATTTGATTCAAACTCTATTTGGGCTATATAATATATTATTGGAATGATAACTCAACGGGATACAACTTTCATGTTTTATGTTTTTCCAAATTCAAAGCGTAAATGGATGAACAGTGCCCGGAAAGTTCGCGGTCGCGCACTGATCGCACAAATGGGACAGAATACTTGTCGATATGCGCGGCCTGAGCGCGGCTAGAGCGCGCCCGTGCACGTCTTGCCCGGGAAAAGGGTCCTTTTTTGCATTGGATAAGGTATAATTATTTAGGCCCGACCCTACTTGGTATACATACATGAAAAATGGTACTTTGAGTAGGTTGGACATACTTTTGACACACATTCGACCTAAGGAGGCAGAGACACAATAGGAGCAAGGCGGGAAATTCTTCAACGAGTTTCTCCTTCCTCTTCCTATTTTTTCATTGTTGGTTATGACTTGTAGTATTGTATTTTTACATACTATTATGAATAGCTAATTTGTTATCCACGTTTTGATGGAACCTATTGAAGGATGAAATTCTTGCTATGTTAATATAGATTTGCCAAAGTTTAATCTCTATTTGTTCAACTACATTCTTGTTGTAATTAATTAAAAGGATCCTCAATTAGTTGTCCCTATTTAGTATGTATTACTCGGGAGATAGTGCATATTTAGGTGGTTGTTGAAAAACACCACTCCCAAAGTATATGAGGAATCAATAACCGAGGGTTTAAAGGTGGGATTGGGGATAACGAAACCTTGGGTGCGATCTAAGTGAGCTGTAATTAAAGTCAGCTAGCGTAACTCGGGAGAGTATGTCTAGTAAATTATCGTAATTACTCGGGAGATTTTTACGGTAGTAAGAGTGCTCATGGTCGATAGAGAAGATTAGGCAAATTTATATGAAACATAGCAGGAAGGGATTCCATCAATAGGGGAAATTATAACTCTAGACTTCCTTAGTTCTGTCTCAAATTTCATCCTTGTTAGTTGATAATTTTACCGCTTTATAATAGTTGTTACTTAATTAGTTAGAAATAAATAATTATAATCTCTATAATTAGGAAATTGTTTGGACTTGTGTTTCTTAGACATATTGAAAAATTATAGTGAAACCTTAGTTCTCTGTGCAATTCGACTCCGGACTTGTAATCGGATTATATTTGCAATGAACGCTTAGTCCTTTTTATAAGGCATAGTTGGGAATGATCACAAAGCATGGCCTCCATTATTTCATAAGTCTAAGCACTGTATTTCCTTGCACAAGACTAAACACTATCTCCATTGTTTGCATGAGACTAAGCACTGTCTCCACATTGTATAAGGCTAAGCGCTGTCTTTCCTTGCATGATACTCAGCATTGTCTCCATACCTTGCATGAGGCTAAGCACTACCTCTATTATTGTATAAGGATAAGCACTTCCTAGACTTGTACAAGACTAAGCACAGTATCCATTCTTGCATCAGGCTAAGAACTACCTCCATATTGCATGAGACTAAACACTGCCTCTATTCCTTACATGAGGCTAAGCATTGCCTCCATTATCGCATAAAGTTAAGCATCGTCTTTCCTTTGCATGATACTAAACACTATCTCCATTCCTTTGCATGAGACTAAGCACTATATCCATTCTTCTCATGATACTAAACATTATCTCCACCTTGCATAAGGCTAAACACTGCCCTCACTCTCCATGAGACTAAGCATTGTCTCTGCTATTTGCATCGGGATAAGCGCTGCCCTCATCTCATACAAGACTAAACCTTGTCTCGTCTCGTTCGAGCATTACCTGTTTCCTTTGACAAGCAATCCATATCACCGCATCTTTGCATTTTATGGGCTAAAACATCGCCATATTTTCCGAAGGCGTCATAGTTTGAGGGCATCATCCTCATAGCCCGAAGACATCATGCCATGGCCAGAGGATCTCTCAAAATTACATATCACTATTCAAAAGCATCATAGTCCGGAGGCACCATATCCATGGCTCAAGGACACAATTCCATGGCCAGCGAATCCCTTATCATACACTTCATGGCCCAGGATATCATGGTCTACGGACATCATCCTCATCGTCCGAAGGCAACCTTCATGGTCCAAAGGGAATTTGCATCTAAATTTTTGTAATAACCCATATATATTTGCATGCACCGTGATTTATGTTTTGTAGGTAACTCGGAAGGTAACTGTTCTATAAATAGGAGCAATTCCCGCTCCTGTTTCGTTCGCAATGTTCACACCCTTCGATTACCTCAAACGTAACCGATGATCAGCAATTCTTTACCTTTGTTCTATAATCGTTCAAATATTTTCCTTACACGTCCGTAACATTCAAATTCGCATTCACGGCTTTACCTAAATTATCCGTTACCTACGATATTTTTTTTGTCGAAGCATATGACCACTCTTATAACAACTCCACCGATTTTGTTCGCCGTTGGATCTAGAACTACACACAGGCTGATTCTCATAAGACCAGGGATATGTAGGCAACTCAAGAACCAGGGTTCGACCCCCAATTTAAAACACATCATTTCCCACTCATTACGGACAAAATTGGTCATCATTTTCTTTACCTGACAACTCTTTCATCATTTTGGGGTTAAAGAGGGGCAGCTGTTAATACCCGATTTTTCCCTTATATTTTTCAAATAGTATATATAATTTCAAATATCATTTTGCATCATTACTTAATTTACATGAGTCATACGAGTATTTTCTATAACTTTTCATAATTTTTATCCACATATAGGCTTCATAATATTTTTACCTCATTTTGTATAGTTATATTTGCATTTTTAGGCTATTCACACAAATTTGCAATAATAGCCTATGTGTTATGCATAATCACATTTTTCACATTATTTGTGACGAATAGAATTTTTTATATTTTATAATGTTAATTACTATTTTCAATCACTTTACTACTCAAGTAATATTTTATTGTCTATTAAATATTTTTATAAATTATTTTATTAGGAATTTTCGTGTCTTTAATATATAGCCCAATACAAGGCTAATTTAGGACCAAAATTAATGTCCCAAATACCCAAAATTAATTTAGGACTCGTTCCACAACCCGCCCCGTTTCTCTTCTAATCCTGGCCGTTGATCTCAAATGATCAACGGTCCAAAACCTCCCTCTTATTTGTTATTACCCAAACCCCTGAAACCCTAACCCATTACCTCCCAAACGGCCGCCCCAAAACACTCTCAAACCCCCTTTCTCTTCTAAAAAACCCTAGCAGTCGCCCTCTAATCTTTTCCGATTACAACCCAAATATGAAACCATTTCGTGATTCACTTACCTTATTCGTAATATCTCGGTATTATGTATGCAACTGTGGAATTACTTGAGAACTTTCTCAATTTTGGCAAGTGTACATTCTGAGATCGGACTAGCTCGACTCTGGTTCTATGGGGATTTGGACGGTGTCTCGTCTATGTACATCATACAAGGAAGGATCCTTGATTCTGAGCTCGATTCTCATACGTCTAGACCCAACAAGGGTTTGAGAATCTCTTTGTCCTTTGCTGGTTTTGATTGCATGTGATATATTCTTTCCTTTTTTGTGTTTGACTGATAATTTTCCATGTTCATCTGCTTAATTTGACCACTATATAAAACCCTCCCAAATATTCCTTTGGGACAGACCATAATCACTGAAAAATTGCTATTAATCTCTTATTCTTACTCATCTTTTACTACTCTGAGGCTTAATTTCTTAGCTGGCTGAAAGCCAAGGCCACCAAAATTCAATTATCAAACATTTCTTAGTGTGAGCACTGCCCAGGTTCATTCAAAACCCTTGGGAACTCTCACACACTGAGATTCTTGGGTTATACTGTTCGTTTTGTTATTGACATTGGAGTGTTGCTGAAATTAATTTTCGTATCTACTTGTTCATTCATTTGTAACTGGTAAGCACCTATGGCTCATGCAATTTCATTCCTTTCCGTTTGAATTCCTGCTCAGCATATATATGTCTATGGGATTTTTATGAACCAACATGATATTGTATACTCTGAAGCTCTTCTTGAGGCTCTATGTGTTCTAATAATCGAATTTGCCAATTAGTTGTCCAGATTCTGTTTCTTGAGTCTGTTTGCTCTAATGTATATGTTTAATGCTTATTATCATTGGTTATTCTGAGTTTAGCTTCTTTCCTTGTTCTGTACTCTTGTGAAGAGTCGAGTCATGCCCAGAACCTGCTGTAATTCTTGCTGAATCATTCATGTGTAACCTAGTACTTTTCTAGAGTTAACTCCTGATCATGTTAACTGGGCGAAACCTTCTTTCAGTGCTACTTGTAAACTAATGTATGCTCCCTACCCCGTTTTGTGTCTTTTTAATAATCAATACATATGTTCTAGACCTTGTTAAGTCATGCTTATCCAATTTGCTAAGTTCTAGATGTTGTACTGTTAGCTAAGGTCTATTTCCATACTATTAAGTTCTAATGTATGCTTGCACTTATGCAATCTTGTGCTCTTCAACATTGTTTGAGACCTTAAGTTAAACCTCATGTCTAGCCGCTTCTCCCATATGTGAATCAAGCCTAGTGCAGGCTAGTCCTGTTAACCTATATTCGACATATCCTTGCCCATTATGAGTCTTGGTACTATTTAAACCTTCATGTATGATTTATAATGTTAAAGCCGTCATGCCTAGCCGAGTGGATTGTTATAGACTATGTTCATCAGCTTGTTTGTTATTGATCATATTTGCACCAGACCGTCATGCTAGAAATCTTACTTGTTTTTGTCTGTGATTCTACAAGATTCCTCTGTCAAGATTGTATTTAATTTGATCTTAGATTGTATTGTGTTGTGAAAGTCCATTTGAGATTGTCTATTAGTTTTTGATGTCCATCCTGAAATTCTAGCCTTTTATGCATATAACTCTGTGTTATCTTATCTTCCTGCCCTGATTTAACTATTCTTAATTGTGGTCCTAAGAACTAAACGTGTGGACTTCAAGCGGTCTTATTAACATATGTATAATTTGATATTTATGTGGTTATCTTTGGCATTGTTGGGTAACTTAGTTTCCCCCTCTAGACTTGGTATGAGTCTTTGTTCGAGTCATGCAGCTGATACACTCTAATGTCCTGGGGTGTACCCATACCTGGATTTACTATTTTGTGTGAAGAATGAGATAACTGAAGACCTCAAACTTACTGGGTTATTCCTCTTTGGGCTTGCCCTGCTTATTGGGCTTGTACTCATTTAGCTTGTAGTATTTGAGCATGTATTCTTTATTTTGGGTCTGTAATAACGAATAATTGGGGAATTAGTGAAATTGGGGGAATGTGTGTGCTTTACTCTTGCATGAAGGGTAAAAAACATGTCTATAGGGACTGCTTGCTTCATTCGCTATCTTGTTCAACTTGCTCTACTTCTGCACACTAATAGTTATCATGTTTAAGAATTGCACACACCTCACCTAATTTGTCTAATACTCGTACACTATCTCAAGCATGTAATTAATCTCCATTATGATCTCTATGTTATTGTTGTGTGTTTAGAAGCATGCCTATAGGATGTGAATTTTACGCTTTTGTTGACCTAGATATCATGTCGATAGGACTTAAATAGTTAATCGATCAAATTGCTTTATTACTTTGGTATGTTTCCCATCTAGATATCATGACTATAGGACATTAATCTCTTAATCAACTGCTTATACTGTTTTATTACGCTCCCACCTAAATAGCATGCCTATATGAATAAGTATGATAACAACAAGTTCAAATATCAATTGTTAGGAAATCTTGCCTATAGAACAATATTATTCGCCTAGAAAGCATGTCTATAGGATCAAACGTTGGTAATTTCCAGTTTCTAATAGTTTTCAATGCCTATTGCGCAGACAATTAGAAATCATGCCTATAGGACTTGTAATGCTCTAATATGCCCATACTTTAGTCCAGAAACTGCAATGCTGCCTGTATAATACTGGAATCATATAGAGATCATGCCTATAGGACTTAAGGACTCTAAGTCTTAATTTTGAAATATTCTACTGCCTAATACCAGATATCAGTCTAAGTGCTTTCTTATTTATGTGTGGAGGTTATTTCAACCTTTTATTGCAATTATATGATGTCCTATCTGTTTTGATTGTCGCCCAGTTTTACCATTTTGTGTCTGAGTTGAGCCTAGAACTACCAATAGTAAGTCCAAAGCCTCCTGGACCATAGGCATAGGACGGGTAGTGCACGCATAGGGTACGACTTAGAAATGAATTATAATGCTAAGTAAATAACTTCAATAAAGTAATCGGGTAGCAGGAGATGATAGTTTGTGACCACTGTATAATATGAGCAACCTCTACCTAAAAGGAGTTGCGAAGTACTATTTAAGTTGCACGGGGTGATCCTTTAGTCTAAAAAACGTAGCCCCCCCCCCCCACTTTTTTTATGTGCATGTTATCCATACTTAACATAGATCAACGTGGTTTGTACCTACATAGTCATTAAGACTTATATCGATCATCATATGTTTTAATAAGACCCTACGGCTTCTTAACTTCCCTGCTATTTATTTTATCACCTTGCTTAACTATATAATCCACATAGTCTAAAGTTCGTTTAGGACCCATAGTTGTGGACCTCGAAGAGTGCCAAACACCTTCTCTTTGACGTAATTGAAGCCCTTAACCAATCTTTGGTGGCGTTGACTAGTCCAAGCAGAGTTATTTGCAAATAGGTGTCCTAAGGCACCTCAAAATCGTTAGGTGGCGACTCTTCTCTTTTAATACCTCCTTTAAAAGAGTTGTCACACGTCAAATCCCGCTTTCGCGAGAAAATGGGGCGCGACAAAGGTATGGTTTTCCATTATGCGTGACATAGTAGTCACATCTATCAGGGTCTTCTACATATTCCAGCAAGTGATAGGCCCCTCAAATGGCCTTCTTGGACAAGTCCACGCTCTTCTTCTTGACTGTGCGGGCATGGTTTTCATATTCTAGGCAGTTTGCATAGAATTCTCAAACAACCATCAAATTTACCACATCGGGTTCTTCACAGAATACCACCATGCCTCGACTGACCAATTCATTATATACTCTAGGGAAGTCATTTTTGAGAGATCCTTGGTCAATTCCCCTTTCCGGAATGGGTTTCTTTCTTCCTTTACTACGAAATTGTTCTTGGGCTTCCAAAGAGACGAACTTTTTCTGATCATATGGGCGAGCAGATGCAAAAGCTCATGAATGGGATGTGCCCGCTTGACAACTTGTGGAGGCATTTGCAATTTTTTATTTCCTAGAGGGTGCCATAGTACCTGTAGCAAACCGCCAACAATTAGCTAAAGAATCACTTGGCGAACAGAGAGAGGCTACTCAGACTTCACCCTAACACTTGGTCACAAATTACACCTTTAACCTCATTATAACATTTACACAAACACTTAACATGCACAGTTGTTCCTAACCCCCCCACCCCCTACCTACAAAGCAATTTTGCCATAGCTGGACTAAGGATACACCACTTCCACTCCTAGAAACTATATGGTCAGTCTCCATGGTGAAACTCAACCCCTCCCATACGAAAAGTGAGAACAAAAAGAAGAACAAAATAAGATAAAACAAAAATAATAAAAGAGAGAGAACGCATCTCACATACCTGAGGAGTCTTTGGGGAATAAATCTTGTGAGGACGTGAAAGGGGGAGAGTAGGGGAGTGCTTTGGTGTTGATTTTACATAGAGGAGATGAGAGTGGGGGGAGGAAAAGGGTTAGGGTTCATTTTCTGTAAGGGGAGAGGAAATGGTGCGCGGCTGCACATATTTGGCAGGGTATTGCTAAATATGCACGGTCGCGCATGGATATATTCAAAAGGGTCCTTTTAGACACTTCAGTTCCTATATTCCGCGATATGTACCTTCCTGCACCTACCACATCACAATATACACTAATTTCTATCTATTCTACGCTATAATCAAAAGTGAAAAATCACTAGTATTAGAGTTAGAGGTAGTTCTGAGTTATAGTCGTCAGCTTGATTCAACCGGGAATCCTCAATTGATTTTGATGCTCGAGGATTGCAAAGGAAAGCCTCCAGCACGATATGGTTTTAGCCTGTGCCCATTCACTTTGAAGCTCTCTGTTCCGTCCATGTTTTGAAACTTAATTACCCCATATGGTGATACATGTTTCACCACATGAAGACCCGTCCATCTAGACTTAAATTTTTCGGGAAAAAATCGGAGTCTAATATTGTACAGTAAGACTCTGTCCCTTTCATGAAACTCTGTTGGCTTAATCAGACGATTATGCCATCTTTTAGTCTTTTCCTTGAAAATTCGCGCATTTTCATACCCGTCCTGTCTAAACTCCTCCAATGCATTCATATGCACCAACTTGTGTTCACCTGCAAGACTAAGATCAATATTAAGCATCTTAATTACCCAATAAGCTTTATGTTCTATCTCAACAAGTAGGTGACACAATTTTCCCTACACTAGTTTGAACGATAAATTTCATATGGTTGTTTTGAACGTAGTTTTGTATGCCCATAGAGCTTCTTCCAACTTTATAGACCAATCCTAACGAGAATCACTAATTGTCTTTTCAAGAAATCGTTTAAGTTCACGGTTAGCCACTTCAACTCGCCCACTAGTTTGGGTATGGTACAGGGTTTCTATTTTGTGTGTGATCCATTGCCACTGATAATCACTCGAGGTGTCCCAAAGCGAGTAAAATGTTCTTCTTTAACAACTCACACACCACCCGAGCATCATTGGTCCTAGTAGGGATTGCTTCGACCCACTTAGAGACGTAGTAAACAGCTACTAGGATATACTAATAAGAATGTGACAATGGGAATGGAACCATGAAGTCATTGCCCCAAAGGTAAAAAAATTCACATACTAGAATGGAGTTGAGAGGGATTTCATCCCTCTTGCTAATATTACCTACCCATACACACTTGTCACATGCAGCTACATACGCTCTTGCGTCTTTGTACAAAGTAGGCCAAAAGAAACCGGCTTCCATGACCTTTACTACAGTGCAATTTCCACCATAGTATCCTCCAGGTGCTCCATCATGGCAATGAGACAGAACGCTTGACATTTCTCCTTCAGGCACACATCTTCGAATCACACCATCTTCACATAGTTTAAACAAGAAAGTTTCATTCCAAAAATAACTTTTACCTCACCTTAAAGATTCCTTCTTTGATCACGAGAGAGATCACGTGGTAACTATCCACTAGCCACAAAGTTGGCTACATCGGCATACCGAGGCGGACTTTCAGAGACCGCAGCAATGGAGAAAATCTGCTCATCAGGGAATTCTTCCCTTATTTCAATTGTTTCAATCGAGGTCTCTCAAGTCGAAATAAATGACCAACGACTTGATTTTCTGTGACCTTCCTATATTTACTCTCTAAGTCAAACTCTTAGAGTAACATGACCCACTGCATCAGACGCGACTTGATCTCCTTCTTACTCAACAGATATTTCAAGGCTGAGTGATCTGTGTGTACCATCACTTTGCTCCCCACCAGATATGATCTAAACTTGTCAAAAGCAAAGACCACATCAAAGAACTCTTTTTCAGTGGTGACATAGTTGACTTGAGTATCATTCAACGTCCTACTTGCATAGTAGATGGGCCTAAAAATTATATCTTTTCTTTGTCCCAGAACAGCCCCCACAACTACATCACTAGAATCACACATTATCTCAAATGGTTGTCTTCAATAAGCTGTCACTATGATAGGAGCACTTACAAACGTTTCCTTTATCTATTCAAATGCTCTTAAGCACTCCACATTGAAACAAACTTTACATATTTCGCTAGAAATGCAGTCAGCAGTTTGGTAATGCTCGAAAAGCTTTTCATGAATCTCAAATAGAACCTAGCATGTACCAAGAAACTCTTAATTCTCTTCACAGAAGTTGGTGGAGAGAGCCTAGCAATAACATCAACCTTCACTCTATCAACTTCAATTCCTTGTGCAGTCACTTTATGCTCTAAGACAATTCCCTCATTTAGCATGAAGTGGAACTTCTCCCAGTTTAGGACCAAGTGTGTGGCTTCACAACGTTAAAGCACGAGCTCCAAATTCTTCAAGAATTCCTCAAATTCATCACCAAATAGGGTGAAATCATCCATGAATACTTCTAGACACTTTCCGCATAGATCAGAGAATATAGACATCATGCACCTTTGAAAAGTGGCAGGTGCATTACACAACCCAAACGACATCCTCCTATAAGCAAAAATACCTGACATGCAATTAAATAAGGGCTTCTCAAATCTTCTGGGGCAATGGGTATCTGATTGTAGCCTGAGTGCCCATCTAAGAAGCATTAGCATCCATGTCCATCCATTTTCTCGAGCATTTGAACAATAAAAGGGAATGGGAAGTGTCCATTGCTTGTTGCATCATTCAGCCTTCTATAATCAATGCACATTCTCCACCTAGTGACTATTCTAGTGGGGATCAATTCATTATCTTCATTTTCCCCTACTGTCATGCCCCCTTCTTAGGTACAACTTGTAATAGACTAGTCCACATCGGATATGGGAAAAATCACACTCGTATCTAGCAATTTTATGATCTCCTTGTGCACTACCTCTTCCAAATTTTTGTTCATCTTGCAATGGGGCTGCACCAATGGCTTGCTATTTTCTTCAAACAGAATTTTATACATGCAAATGGCCGGACTGATTCTTTGAATATCAGCTATACTCCAACCCATGGTCTTCATGTGATTTTTTAGCAGCTTCACCAGTTTTCGCTCTTGTATACCTTCCAAGTCAGCAGAAATAATCACCAAAAAATTGTTAGTTTTAAGAAAAGCATGTTTTAAGTGAGTGGGGAGAACTTTTAGTTCCACATTAGGCTTAGCAGCCTCCTCTTTTAGTTTCTCCTCATCAACCACTTGATCCTCAGTCTCAATACCTTCTGCCTCTTTCCTTATTTTAGGATTTTCATCCTCCATTGTGCTAGACTGAGTAATACATCTCTCTAGAGTATCTCTCACAAGCTTGTCAAACTTGTATTTTTCAGCCAATTCTCCAGCAATGTCTACCTTGAAATACGAGTAGGTAGACGCCTCATAACTGGGGTATTTCATCGTCCTCTTCATTTGGAACACCATTTTTTCGTTTCCCACTTTGAGCATAAGCTGCCCTTTATAGATATCAAGGATAGCTCTATCTATACATAAGAATGGCCTCCCTAGAATTAGAGGCACCTCCTTGTTCACCACAATAAAATCTACGGGGAACACAAACTTTTCCACCCCCACTAAAATATCCTCAATGATTCCCCCAGGTAGAATGGTGGTTTGGTCGGCCAGTTGTAGGGACACTGTATTGATTTGATCACTCCAAGCTCAATTCTAATTTCCTGAATACAGACAAAGGCATTAGATTTATAGATGCGCCTGAATCACAGAGGGCCTTGTCAAAGTTTTTACTCCCCAACGAGCATGGTATGGTGAAGCTTCATGGGTCCCCATACTTTTGGGAAATCTTATTTTGCAAGATGGCACTACAGTGGATGTTAAGCTTGGCCACTGTTGTTTCCTCTAATTTTCTCTTGCTAGACAGGATTTCCTTTAAGAATTTGACGTAAGCGGGCATTTGAGTGAGTACCTTTGTGAAAGGAATGTTCACATAAAGTTTCTTTAGCATCTCCAGGAATCGCCCAAAACATTTTTCAAGTTTCTCCCGCTTCATCATTTGAGAGAATGGTAGAGCTGGCATATGTCTACTTTTTTCAATCTCCTTTTGTACCCTGCTACGATGACGCTTTTGCTCTTCACTCTCTTTCTCTACTGGTGTCTCAATCTTCTTGTTAGCCAACTCAAATCTAGCTTTCACCACTGGGTCAGTCAATGCTTTGCCACTTCTCAAAGATACAACTTTGATTGTTTCCTTTGGGTTCTTTTCAGTGTTAGAGGGAAGAGTCCCACGAGTCCTTTCAAATAAAAAAATCGCAATCTATCCCATTTGTATTTCTAAATTCCGGATAGTCGTGCCCTGAGTCTCGAATTTTTCATATATTTTGTTGATGAATGCCTTCATGAGATTTTCCATACTTGACTGAATTGGTTGTGGTGGTTGGTATTGCTTCCTCTATTGCTCCTGAAAACTTGGTGGTCCTTGACCGTGGGGCTTGAGATTGTTTTGCTTCCATGAATTCAAGCTCCCATTAGGCGAACTCCACGGAAAACCTGGATGTCTTTGACCCATAGCATTATAGTTGTTCCCACCTTGGTAGTTTCCTCTATTAAAGTTCCATACAACGTTGACTTACTCAGTTGTAGCTTGACACCCATATGTAGGGTGTCCCAATCCACAGATGTCACATCCCACACGTAGTTGATTTTTCAAATGAGCTATTGTCAGTTGCTTGATGTCCTTAGCCATAGATACAATTTGAGCCTGCAATGCTACTGACAATTCTATTTGCAATGCCACTGCAATCTTAGTCAGTGGACCATTGTTCTGCGTCTTCGTATAGTTAATTCAGAAGAGTGACAATTTCTTCAGGAGTTTTCTTCATCAAAGGACCTGCAACCGCACTATTCAGAAATCTCCCAGATGACAGGCTTAACCCATCCCATAAGTCCTCGAGTTGCATCCATTTCTCCATTCTATTATGAAGTCACCTCCCTAATATCTCCTTAAATCTTTCCCATGCCTCGAACACTGTCTCTCCTTCACCTTGTCGGAAATTGTGAATCTCTTTCCTCATCTGTCCAGTCTTAGCAGCAGAGAAATATATTTCTAAAAGCTTGGTATTCGTTTCCTCCCACGTACGGATTGACCCTGCGGGAAGACTTCTCAACCACTTCTTTGCATCATCCTTAAGTGAGAATGGGAAGGCTCTGAGGTAGATTGCATCATGTGATGCTCCATTATAGCGAAACGTGTTCATAATTTCGTCGAAGTCCATCAGATGGTTGTTGGGATCTTTATTGAGTTTCCCTCTGCATATGCAATTGTTCTGAATGATCTGGATGACTCCCTGTTTGAGTTAAAAATTATTGGCATCAACGGGCGGGGGCCTCACGCTAAAGTGTTGTTGGTTGTACATCAGTCTGGCATAATCTCCTAACAACCTACCAAGCCTAGGAGCTGCATTTTTAAATTCATCTTCGATCATGTTTCGATTGGGATTGAACCTTTGATCCCCGTCGGTTGTTTCATTTGCAACTCTATGGGCTGCTTCACCTGCTAACCGTGATTCATGTCGCTGAGCCGACTCTCTTACAGCTAGGATCACCTCCTCTTCGTCGTTTACCATTCTATTTTGAGTAGAAGGCTGACCCAACAGCCATCCGCTCGATCCTTTCTCCATTCTCAACGGCCGCAGATGCTTTTCTAGTTCTGGATCGTATGGCACCAATTCCTTGGAAGAGGATCGATTCATACACATCTGAACTTAACCTGTTGCCTCCACACAAATAAAAGAGGAGCGTAAAAAAAGAAAATAAAATAAAATTGCTCCTGAATTAGCACCGAAAATTAACTCAAACATGATTAATCGCCAATCTCCGGCAACGACGCCAAAATTTGACGAGCACAAAACCGGCGTATAAACTTAGGCTCGCAAGTCAAAGATAGTATAGTATTAAATCGTCTCCGCAGGGATTGGTTTAAATAATATTTTAATAAATCTTTAGCTCAACACTATCTAGGATAATCAATCTTTGATTGATGTTATTATCGACTAATAATAAAACTAAGATTATTGATTGTAAAAAACTAATGGCAATCTAACAACTAAGTAGCAACAATTGGATGTCAAGATAAGAAGTAAGGGTTGTGACAAGATATGTGATCAACTATTATTCAGGGTAACTCTGTGTTAAGTTCAATCTTAACTTCTATTGACTCTTTTGATTTCAACAGATTATTATGCTACCTTAGGGATTCAAATTCTTCTTGCGAATGAATGAGAGTTCCCTTAATCAACCTAAGAACGGGTCCTACGAACATATGCACAAATACAGTGAATGAATGATCTTTCTAATAACGTATCTCGACTATTCTTCTAAACTGGGTTAATTGATAACTCTCTAAGAACTTTCGATTACTTATGAGAGGGGTAAAATCAACCCAACAATATGTCACAGTGTGAATGACAGAAACACTTCTTTTTCGATTAAAGTAAAACCACAATTAGCCTTGCAATTCGATAAATAACTCATTCAATGAATTCGGGCAATTAACAAAGAGTAAAACCCAAAACAATTGTCAAATCACGACATTCGTCAATAACCCTAAGAAATATTACTCCATACTGGAGAAGTTATTCATCACAAGAGTATTAGAAGAACATGAACACATTACAATTTCGCAAAATCAAACAAACTTCCGTATTGAATGAATTGGATCAAGTATTTTGTGTTCTCGTTGCTTCCTTTCTTCTTCTCTCCCAAAATTTATCCTCGAAATCCAAGATGCCATGTTTTGATACGAGTTAGGCTTCATAGAGGTTAAAATGAGGCACCTCTAAAATTAAAAAAAATAGGCTTAGGAAAAGTTTATGGAACTGGACATCCGCGGCCACGCACCTGGAGGTGTGATCGCGCATATGGCCGCGCACCTTGGCCAGTGCACTGCTCTACTTGTGCGCCCAGTGCGCGCCCGCGCACCTGGGAGTCCTCCTACTCAATTCTTTGTTTCTCTCAGTAAGTGACCTACTATTCGTTGATCCCGAACACGATCCCAACTTACTCCTTCATCTTTTACTTAGACTTCAAAGCCCCAAAATGGCTCAAATTAGCTCCACAACCTCATTGTAACTTGGAATTTCTCCTACAAGTCATAAAAACACAATTAGTTTAAGACACTAGCGATTAAAGTGCAAACTCAATTAAAGTGCAGTAGATTAGAGTGCGATAAGAAAATAAAACATGTAATTATAGCCTATCATCAGGCAGCCTAGCTTACGCGAACGCGTGGCTCTACCGCAAATGTGATGACCAAAGAACTCGACCTCTCCAGCATGACCAACTGCTCCGTGTTCGCGACCTCTAAACACGAACACAATGAGTCAGCATTCTACAAGTCCCCGGTCATGACCAAACTACTGTGAACGCGAAGAAGAGCCACCTCGATACACTGCGTGAATGCGACCCATTTATCGTGATCGCGATGAAGAAAACCAGATATCAGAACCAACAATCCAAAACATGAGGAAATGGCCCGTAGCCCATCCGAAACAAATCCGAGGCCCCGGGACCCCGTCCAATCACACCAATTAGTCCCAAAAAATAACGCGGACCTACTCGAGGCCTCAAATCATGCCAAACAACAACAAAACTACGAATGACACCTCAATTGAAGCCTAATGAACTAATGAACTTTCAAGTTCTAAAACTCAAGCTGAACCATCTCAAATCAACTCGGAATGACCTCAAATTTTGCATGCAAGTCCCAAATTACAAAACAGAACTATTCTAACTCCTAAACCACAATTCAAATCTGATATTGGCAAAGTCAATTCCCGGTCAAACCTTTTAACCTTCAACTTTCCAACTTCCGCCAAAAAGTTCAAATCAACCTACAGACCTACAAATCCAAATTCGGACATACGCCTACATTAAAAATTACCATATGAAGCTATTGGAATCATCAAAATACCATTCCGGAGTCGTCTACATAAAAGTCAAACTTCGGTCAACTCTTACCACTTAAGCTTCTAAAGCAAGAATCTCTTCCAAATAAATCCTGAATCGCTCGAAAACCAAAATCGACTATACACGCAAGTCCTAATGCATAATATGAAGCTACTCAAGAACCTTAAACCACCAAACAAAATGCTAAAGCTCAAAATGACCGGTCGAGTCGTTATAATTTCCCAACTAATAAGCGCTAAAGCATTTGATATACTTTTACGTACTCACAACTGTGCAAGTTTAAGTGTTTCATATTTGTTGGTTCCATCATCAAAGTCTCCCAAAACTTGTGAAGAAGAATCCTACAGAGAATAAAATACTCACAAGTCCCTTTAGACCATTTTTTTATCATCTGGATAATGATTAATTTATTGTAAAGTCGTAGGACCCTTGGCTAGTTATAGCACTGCAAGGTGGAAGAAGAAGGAGACTGTGGTAATAAATGGTGGATTTCGGCGTCGATGGCGTATTTTGAGATGGAGATAGAGAGCTGGTGGTGTCAACATTTCAACATAGTCTTAATTCAAAGTCCAGAAATCGTTCCTAGACTTTGAACTTCACTTTAGAAACTGTAGGACTAAATCATCGTTATTGAACTTATATCTGTTATTAAATTCCAGCAACATAAAGTTCTATTGTCGTTTCTGGATCTTTTTCATATTTTAAGTAGCGATATTGTATACGGGTGAAATCGGACCCATTATCCGGCCCAGTTCCTGATAAAATAAATTAAGGGACGTGATGACAAGGAACCGGAATCGAGGTAAGGGAATTATCAAGTCAGGCACAGGGGGCACGACGCCCGCCCTAGAATATATCGAGGCCATGACCCCGAGATCGGTCAAAATCCCAAGAGACTTCGGAGAGAATTATTTGGCAATCGAACATGATTATCAGAAGGTCGTAATATCCGCAAGCAGCCAGGTATCACGGCGCACATCTCGGCATGTCCCAACGGGAATCCAGTAATCAGTTAAACATGAGATTCTTACCTTTTATAGAATTGTACGTAGGGTAAAACTCCCTTACTATATAAATGGGAGTCTGATTATTCATGAGGACATTGTAACATGCATCCCAAAGCAATATACTATTATTTTCACTATTATTCATAGCTCTTATTCTCGTTCACTAGTACTAGTCATTGCGAATCCAGATCAAGGGTGGAAATTTCATCAAGGCTAGAATTATCCTCCTCACGTGGTTTGAATATACTATATCTTTATTTTTTTAATCTAATGCAATCTATCGTTTGTATCGAATTAATCCACGTATCCTTAAAACTACTTACAAATTTTATTGTTATCCTTTTTTTAGGGTAAATAGTTTGGCGCCCACCGTGGGGCTAAGGATAATAGTAGCAATTTGATAAAAATTTCCATAATGCACTCTATATTACACTTGTTCTTTGAAATGTCTTTAATTTCATATCAAAGTTCAAAATGTCGAACTTCCAATATGTACCTCTGAATGTGGATGTTGAGTCTAGTCACCACGGCGAGAACAACAATATGGTACCGAGTAACGAGGTTCCACCTGTAGATCCAATCAGAGCTCCGGCCGCGGACCTGATCGGCGCTAACTCACATGTGTTAATCAATGTGAATCTGCCTACCTATCTTGAGAACAGCATCCACAAGGGAGTCTGATCAACAGCCCAAAACACACACAACGGTGAAGGAGATGGGATCAACTTGCGAGTGATCTTCGAAATGCTACATTCGCAATAGGAAGCGATAGCCCAGCTGCAGAACCAAAGTCGCGCCCCCAGTAGAGTTGAGCCCGAGCCGGCCTCGGGAAATCACTCTAAAAAATGAACCAATCACGGAGAGGCCAAGTGAAGCTGAACCCGAGACTAACCCCGAAATGATAAAAATGCTCAAGGAACTGACAAAACGAGTAGAATCGAGAGAAAAGAAATCAAAGCCAATGACAAAAAGGTGGAAACTTATAATTCCAAGGTCGACCAAATCCCAGGAGCGCCCCTGATATTAAAGGGCCTAGATTCCAAGAAGTTTTTTCAGAAGCCTTTCCCTCCGAGCATAGCTCCGAATCCAATCCCAAGGAAGTTTCGCATGCCATAAATTCCTAAGTACAATGGAACAACCGACCCAAATAAGCATGTGACCCTCCTACACGTGCGCCATCAAAGGTAATGACTTGGAGGAGGATGACATCGAGTTTGTCCTGCTGAAAAAGTTCGGGGAAACATTGTCAAAGGGAGCTATGATATGGTATCAAAACTTACCCCTAATTCTATTGACTCATTTACTATACTTGCAGACTCCTTCATGAAAGCACACATCGGGGCCATCAAGGTCGAAACCAGGAAGTCGGACCTTTTCAAAGTGAAACAGAGAGATATGAGATGCTCAGGGAATTCGTGTCTCGATTTCAAATGGAACGAATGGACTTGACTTTGGTCGTAGATGATTGGCCCGTTCAGGCCTTCACCCAGGGACTCAACACTCGAAGCTCATTGTCTTCACAACAGTTGAAGCAAAATCTAATAGAATATCCGACTATGACCTGGGACGACATACATAATCAGTATCAATCAAAAACTAGGGTCGAAGATGATCGTCTTGGGGACCCTTACGGGTCCATTTATCCCGTCAGAGCTATTAATATATCCAAAAGAGACATTGATCGTGAACTACGATCAAATAGGGACATGTATCAACCACATAATAGAGAAAGAAAAGGTAATGGTTCTGGAGGAAACCCCGTGAGAAGCGAAGGAGAAGCGATCAAGGTCAAAATAACTGGGGACTCATGAGCAAAAGTGGTTTCGACAAGCCATACGGGCCTAAGGAAACACCAAAGTTATCGGTATACAAATTCAACGTCGATGATGCTGCCATCGTATCTGCAATCGGACGCATCAAAGACACCAAGTGGCCTTGACCTCTACTGTCCGATCCATCCCAAAGGGACCCCAACCTAATGTGTAAATATCACGGCACTCGCGGATATAGAACGGAAGATTGCTGACAATTGAGAGAGGAAGTAGCCCGGTTATTCAACAACAGACATCTCCGAGAATTCTTGAGCGATCGAGCCAAAAACCATTTCAGGAATAGGGACTCTAATAAGCAGATCGAGTAGGAGGAACCTCAGCACGTCATTAACATGATCATCGGTGGGTTCGACATCCCCCATGGGCCGATGTTAAAGAGCACCAAAGTATCCATCACTAGAGAAAAATAGACTCGAGATTACGTGCCAGAAGAAACCTAATCTTTCAACGATGAGGACATTGAAGGCGTCGTGCAGACACATAATGATGCACTAGTAATATCTGTATTCATAAATAAATCTCGAGTTAAGCGTGTGTTAGTTGATCCAGGTAGCTCGACCAATATCATCAGATCGAGAGTCGTAGAGCAGTTGGGTTTGTAAGACCAAATTGTGCTTGCAGTCTGAGTTCTAAGTGGATTCAATATGGCATGTGAGACCATTAAAGGGGAGATAATACTACCGGTGAACACCTCCAAAACCGTTTAGGAAGCAATGTTCTACATGATCGAAGGAGATATGAGATACAATGCTCTATTCGGGAGGTCGTGGATTCACAACATGAGGGAAGTGCCCTCGATTGCACCAGGTGTTGAAATTCCCAACACCATGAGGGATTAAAAAATTTACAAAGAACAACCAGCCGCAAAGGATATATTCACGGTCGACGAGGTGGTCCTGATATCTACACTTTCTACACCAAAGGTTTCGAGTTCGGTCGCCAAGCGGGGACCAAATAGCAATCACCGACATCGGCCTCGTCCAAATTGTAAAAGTAGGGGACGGACGAGGATAAGGACTACTGAGTTCCCACATCCTTCATAGTCCTTGACGATTTTGGTGCCACCAAATTAACGATCGAAGAACTGGAGCAAGTCATATTGATCGGGCACCTACCCAATTGCAAAGTATACTTGGGCACGAGGTTTCTCGAGCTCAAGAAAAAACTCATTAAATTCCTTATGGCTAACATAGAATTTTTCGCTTGGTCGCACCTCGACATGAAAGGGATCTCTCCAGAGATAACTACCCATAAGCTAAGCCTGGATCCGAAGTTCCACCCGGTCAAATAGAAAAGGAGGCCTCAGTCCAAAGTCAAGCATGTATTCATCAAAGACGAGGTATATAAACTCCTTAAAATATGGTATATCTGAGAGGTTAAATACCTGGATTGGTTAGCAAACGTAGTGGTAGTCCCTAAAAATTTAAGAATGTGTCTAGACTACAAAGACTTGAATAAGGCATGCCCCAAGGACTCTTTCCCTCTGCCCAACATTAATCGCATGATCGATGCGAAGGCTGACCATGAGATCCTCAGCTTTCTCGATGCGTATTCCGGGTACAACCAAATTCGAATGGACCCGGCGACAAGGAAAAAACGTCCTTCATCACTAACAGCAGCTGTTGCTATAACATAATGCCATTCTGACTAAAACTTTGATGCCACTTATCAACGCCTATTAAATAAAATGTTCGAAGAAAAAATAGGAAAATAAATGGAGGTTTAAATTAACGATATGTTAGTTAAATCCCTGTGAGCAGAGGACCATTTGACATATATGCAGGAAACCTTCAACATATTGAAGAAATACAATATGAAGTTGAATCCAGATAAATGTGCATTCGGAGTCAGGTCCGGGAAATTTTTGGATTCTTGGTGTGTAATTGGGGAATCAAGATCAATCCGAATAAAATCAAGGCCATAGAGGATATTACCATGGTGGACGATGTCAAGGTCGTTCAAAGGATAATCAGGCGCATAGCGGCGTTGGGCCGATTCATTTCAAGGTCCTCTGACAAGATCCATCGGTTCTTCTTGTTATTGGAAAAAAGAATAATTTCTGACGGACACCGGAGTGTCAGCAAGCCCTGGAAGAACTCAAACGGTATCTTTCAAGTCCGCCTTTGCTTCATACTCCGAAGGCAGATGAACAGTTTTACCTATACTTGGTGGTATCTGAGATATCGGTAATTGGTGTCCCTATTTACTATGTTAGCAGGACTCTAGGCAAGGCCGAAACTAGGTATCCTCACTTGGAAAAATTGGCGCTCGCTTTTCTAAGCGCCTCCAGGAAGTTAAAATCATATTTTCAATGCCATCCCACTTCGAATATCGACCCCAAACCACCGTCAAATCTCAAATTTTGGCAGACTTCGTGGCCGACCTCACACCAGCCCTAATACCCAAGGTCGAGAAGGAGTTGTTGTTGAACTCAGGGACCTCCTATGGAATTTGGACCTTCTTTATAGACGGTGCCTCGAACAGAAAGGGGTCTGGACTTGACATCATGTTGAAGCCACTGACGGGTAATGTAGTTAAGAAATCTATTAGAACTATAAAATTGACTAACAACGAGGCCGAGTATGAGGCCATGATTGCAGGTCTTGGACCGGCTAAAAGCCTGGGGGCCGAGGTGATTGAAGCTAAGTGTGATTCCCTCCTTGTGGTGAACCAACTCAATGGAACATTCGAATTCAAAGAGGAGCAACTGCGAAGGTACCTAGATAAAAAATACAGGTGATGGTACATAGGTTCAAGGAATGGACTTTGCAACATGTACCTCGAGATCAAAACAGCGAAGCCGATGATCTTGAAAACTTAGGATCATCGGTTGGTGACGATGAATTTAACTTGGGAATGGTCGTACAACTCATGAAATTAGTAGTGAAGAAGGCCACGCCGAGATAAATTAGACAAGCTTAACCAGGATCTGGAGAAACAAGTATACAGATTACCTGAAGACCTAAAAATTGCCCTCGAATCTTAAAAAATTGAGAGCTCTGCGCTCGAAGACGGCCAGGTTCAGCTTGTCTGAAGATAACACCCTATTCAGGAGAACGTTCAATGGCCCACTCGCCATATGTCTGGGACCGGGAGATACCAATAATTGTTTGAGGGAAGTTCACGAAGGCACCTACGGGAACCATTCGGGTGCCGGATCATTGGTTCGTAAGATAATCAGTGTCGGATACTATTGGACCAACATGGAAAAAGACGCAAAAGAGTTCATATGGAAAAGCGATGGATGTCAGAGACATGCACCAATGATACATCACCCGGGGAGCTTCTACATTTGATCTTGTCACCTGGCAATTCATAAAATGGGGAATAGACATTGTTGGCCCCCTTCCATGTGCACCCGGTAAGGCTCAATTCATATTTTTTTATGACTGACTATTTTTCTAAATGGGTGGAAGCCCAGGTATTTGAGAAAGTCAGGGAGAAAGAAATTATTGACTTTATTTAGGACCACATAATGTGTTGGTTTGGAATGCCAGACAAGATCGTGTGCGACAATGGGAAGCAATTCATCGGCAGTAAGGTGAGTAAATTTTTCGAGGACCATAAGATCAAAAGAATCCTATCAACACCCTATCACCCTAGTGGGAACGGGCAGTCAAAATCCATGAACAAAACCATACTCCAAAATCTTAAGAAGAGGTTGATCGACGCCAAAGGAAAATGGAGGGAAATTTTGCCCGAACTTCTGCGGGCATATCGAACGACCTCAAAATCTAGTACCGGGGTCACCTTGTTCTCGTTGGTCTACGTTTCCAAAGCTCTAATACCGATCGAAGTAGGAGAAGCGAGTCTCTAGTTCTGATACGTAACCGAAGAGTCAAACGACGAGGCCATGAACACGAGCCTAGAACTACTAGATGAGAGGTGCGTGGCCGCCCTCGTTCGGCTGACCGCCCAAAAACAACGGGTCGAGAGGTATTACAAGCGGAGAGACAGCCTCCGTTACTTCAATATCGGGGCCTTGGTGTTAAGAAAAGTTACACTAAACACCCGGAACCCGAATGAATGCAAATTGGGACCAAACTGGGAAGGTCCATATCAAATTATCGAGATCACTGGCAAAGGAACACATAAACTCGAAGCGGGGAACAGTGAGCGACTACCGAACAACTAGAACGTGACCCACTTAAAATTCTACTACTGCTAAGGTACATCCACATTCATTATTTTCTTTACCTATATTACTAATTGAACTAACAATTGCAGGCAACGGCCAAAGATTGATGCAGTTTTTAGGCCTAAAAGCACACGCTGCACTCTTTTTCCCTTAAACCGATTTTTTTCCAAATGGTTTTTCCGGGAAGGTTTTTAACGAGACAACAGTAAATTGTGCTAACTTAGAATATAAGGCCAGTTATAAACCAGTATAGAATATCATGACAACAGTATCCGAGGCCTCTCTATGATCGACCCCGAACACTGGGGGGCATTATCCTCGGATAACGACTTTAGCAAGGAAATAAACTTTGTGATTGAATGGTCTCGGCTCGTTCAATATGATTTATTATAAGGGATAAACGGTCAAATGAATCATGCTCGCATTGACTGCAATCGAAGCCTGGGGGAACAAAAACTTATTAGGCGCTGCTCGAACTTTAAAGGCTACGGCCGCCCCCATTCGGGGACTGTCGTCCTGGGCAATCCCGGATGGCTCAGGCATCCAAGCCCGGGGTAATAAGCCTATTGGGAAATACCCGAATTAAAAGGCTACGTCCATCCTAGAAAAAGCTCGGAGACGTTCAAAATTCATAACCAAAACATAAGGCCTTCAAAATTTCCAAATCGGTCCAAAGGCTACCCTCGACAAAATTATAATCTAAGTACTTCTAAATACGCATTTTAGGGAAAGCTTCCGTTCATACCAACCCCCCATGAGTTATAAACAAAATCACATCGAGAACAAGCCTTGATAAAACCTCTGAACAAAACCTTATTAGTACGTGCTTAAGGCATTTTAAATCTTTGCAACTGTAAGAAAAAAGCCAAAATAAACAAACTTCAAAATTGCAAAACAGGAAAAAGAAAATCCTTGTATATATATAAAAAAGATCTTTAAAAAGTCCAAACGACCTCAACAAAACATACAAAAATACAAAAACAGAGAAAAATCTACAAGGCACCTAAGCCTGATCTTTGTCGGATCCCACCTCGTCACTGGGACCATCGGGGTCTTCTCCACCCTCGGATCTGTCTGAGCCCTCGGAGCCTTCCTCGTCCTCGTGATATGCCAACTTTTTAGCCTCGGCCTCGAGCCTGTTAACATTTTCAATCTCGACTGTTAAGTCAAAACCTTGGTCATGGAGTTCCTCGAGAGCCTCCCTTCGGGACTGCCACTTCACCTATTCGGCAATCACTTTCAATCAACTGGGCTGCCTCAGTGTCAGCTTTGTACTGGGCCACCATCTCTTCGGCGTCGACCCTGCTTATTTCCGCCACTGGCTTGGATCCATTAAGCTCATTGGTAAAGGTATCCCCTTCGGTAGCGACAGCGGCTGAGCCCAGTTGAGACTGGAGGTCTTCAATTTTATGGGATTGGGCCTCACCTTTCTTCCTCTCCATTCAAATTTGGGCCTCCGCCGATGCTAGATGCTCCCAGGCAGTCTCCTTTTATGAAGCCAATCGGTCCATTTTTCCCTTCCACTCTTCGGCCATGGCCTTGACCTCGTCCATCTCGGCTCGGAGCTGGTTGACCCGATCAAACTTTTGCTAGACCTGTGGGTTCTGACCATTAGTCATCATGTTTAACTCGTCATCACTAACTTCAAAGATCTTTACCTGTTCCATCAGGTTGGCATGTTCTTTCTGAGCCGCATCCAACTCGACTCGAAGGTTCTTGACTTCTCATTCGCGTTGCTCGCTGAGAAAGCTCTTTGACTTCGGCCTTGAGTTGGCTAAGCTCATCCCGGTACCGGAGAAAGGTTTCATAGAGAAGCACTGAGGCCTGCAAAATAAGGAGAGAAAAAGGTATTAGAGTCATAAAAAACTGGAACCGAAGATAAAAGAGTGTGATAAAACCTCACCCGGTTCAACGCCTGTTGAGCTTCGTTGAACAAGCATGGCGCATCCACCTCGTTCTTTTTTGCTTGGTCGTCTTCTGTTACCAGGAACTGGAATAACTAGCTATCCCTACGAGGGAAGAAAACCTGGGCATCCTCCGGAACAGTGATAACGACAAATCACTTCTGACCAGGATCCATGCTCGAAGCGGGTAACCGATTGATCAACCTCGGGCTCAAGCTCGACTTGCCGACCTCCGAGGATGGGATTTTCCTCGTCATCTCTAAATCGCCCAACCTAGTGGAGTCTTCCAGGGTGGTTGAATCAACGCCATCAAAGAAGCATCGAGGGGGATCGTCTGCTCCATGAACCCCTTCATTTGATCGTTCTTTCGTTGCCTGGGCTTCATCAAACATAGACTTTGTGAACGACGGCGATCCCGAAATATCTATAACAGAAGGCGGGGCGGAACCGGCGTCTCGAGAGATCTCGGACCTCACTTCGGCACAAGCCTCATGAACTTGAGGGGGATTAGCCTCGGTCATTTCCCCCTCGACTGTCGTCCATTCCTCAAAGACAGACGGCTTGTGGTCCACAAAGAGCTCGTCCTCCTCAGGCTCGTCCCCGAGCCATAAAAGTGAGTCCGAGTCAGGCACTCGGGAGCTGGAGCTTTCCTTTGGTTTGCGAACCAACATTCTCCTTGGTTTCTATTTCTCCGAGCTCGGGGAACTCGGGGCCATTTTCCTTTTCTTCTCCCATGTGATGGCTCCGAGCTTCCCCAAAGCAGAAGAATCAGCAGGCAAGTCCTCGTCCCCGACCGGAGGCCTAAGCTCGACGGTCTTAGGCAAAAATGCAAAAAGGAAATAAGAACGTTATGCTAGAAGAAGAAACCTAGCGCAACTTATTCGGGAAAGAGATATTACCATGGGAATGGGCCTCTCAACAGCCCTTCGAGAATTTGCACCACGAGCGCCATGAATAGGGCATCTGTGAGACAATGCCTTCGATCCATTCCTTTAACCGAGGGACAGCATTTGGGACTCGAGCGGTAATTGCACCACCACTAACACCAATGAGGAAAAAGGAGATAAGTGTGAAATCAACATTCAAAGGAAAGTTGTACTTACGTGATGTATTCCACTTCTCGGGGAATAGCTTAGATTAGACCAAAATCAAGATCGAGGTCCTCACCCGGGCAAAGCGTCTCTGGCAGCCTCGATCCCGATATTCATCGATGCTTAAGAAATGACGCTTTACTAGCTCGGCGCATAAGCTTTATCAGTCCCCCTCAGAAGATTTCGGGACTGTACAGATAGAGTAGATGATCTATAGTGAGCTGAAATGAGTCGATCTTGTTCACAAAAAAATGTAGGAGGGTTACAATCCTCCATAACGATGGGTGAATCTGACCAAGGCATACCTCGTACCTCTTACAGAAGTCTATAATGACCGGATATACTGGGCCAGTGTGAAGGGATAAGTGTAAAAACTTAGGTATCCCTCAACATGGGTAGTAATGGCCTCCTCGGAGTCGGGGTCCACTATGTCCATGTCAGCCCAGTTGCGGTCCTTTCGAACTGCGGAGAGGTCATCTTCAGTAATTAAGAAAATATATCTCGATGCCTCCTCACGCCGACCCTGCACCGCATAGGGCTTCTCAACATTGAATTTGTCAGCGAATGAACAACCCCCTAGAATGAACATCTTCAAGGGAGGTTCAGAAGTCAGTTCATCGGTAACCACGTTAGCAGCGGACCTCTCGAGATCGACCACATTGGAAGTGGTTTTGTTGATTTCGGCAGTCGGTTGGGAGGTAGAAGCGACCTTTTGGGGAACATATTTGGAGGTTTTGACCATTGTTATCTGGAAAAAACTTGAAAAAGATAAAGAAAGGATGAAGGTTGAAAGCTCATATGTGTTGTCTTGAGTAGAAGATGAGTAAAAATTCTAAAACGTACTGAGAAATCTTGAGTAACGGAGGTAAAAATGCCAGAGTATAAAAAGGGTAATGAAATCCTGAAGACACGAGGGTAGAAGTTTGGACATAAAGTAAAAAATTAACGAAGGAGGGGATATTTATAGGGTTTCTACGATGTTTCGCATCCAGGGGCAGCCAACAGACGGCTAACATGCATTTGAGGTCATAATGACATGACTGAGGGGACGTTCGGTTCTTTGTTGTTTTGTGTCGCAGCGTGTTTAAGAAGAGATTGAAAAACTCATGTCGTTCCTCGTTGTTTCCGTAAAACTTACACTCCAAGAAAAGAGGGAACTATCTGTATACGGGTAAAACCAGACCCATAAGCCGGCCCGATTATTGATAAAATAAATCGAGTAAGGGATGCAATGACAAGGAACCGGAATCGAGGTAAGGGACTCATCGAGTCAGGCACCTGGGGGCACAACGCCCGCCCTCGAGTATATCGAGACCATGACCCCGGTATCGATCCAAATCCCAAGAGACTTCGGAGAGCATCATTGGGCAATCGAACACGATTAACGGAAGGCCGTAATATCTGCGACCAAACGGGTATCACGGTGCAGATCTCGGCAAGTACTGACGGGAATCCAGTTTTCAGTTAAACGGGAGATTTTTACCTTTTACATAATTGTACTTAGGGTAAAATTCCCCTACTATCTAAAGGGGAGTTTGATTATTCATTAAGGACATTGTAACACACATCCCAAAGTAAAATACTATTATTTTCACTGTTATTCATAGCTCTTATTCTCGTTCACAGTACTAACCGTTGTGAATTCGGAACAAGGATGGAAATTTCATCAAGGCTAGAATTATCCTCCTCGCGTGGTTTGAATATACTATATCTTAATTTGTTTAATCTAACGCAATTCATCTTTTGTATCGAATTAATCCATGTATTCTTAAAATCATTTACAAATTTAATTGTTATTTATTTTTAAGGATAAACAGATATTTTTGTTCTAATTTTATTTTCGCATTAAAGAATTACTATCTTCTCATTACATTTCAAATACTGACTAAATTCCAATCAGCGGCCCAAAAAGTGACTACACCAACTAATTTTTTTCTTTTCCGTGAAGGGGTCAACCTGCTTAACGACACTAGTTCTGGCCCAGGTTAACGAGAAAGGTGGATCCGAGTCTAAGAGTTCATGAAGTAGACATTTAAAGTTCATAAAATTATGAGACTAAAGTTCAAATTTGTTAAAATTTTGGTGAATTGCCAGATATGTATTTATAGTTCAATATAAAAATTATTAATTTCGGCTGTACTCAGTAAATTAAATTATATTCATCTCTTGTTGACGGTTTTACCAAGCTCGACCTTGTTTATAGCAAAAGAATTTCATGTAAACCACAGATTAGAATAACTCTTGCAAAAAACGAAAAATTTCAAATTATGACTTTAATTACCGATAGTGGGAATTCGGATGAAATTAAAAAATAGTCAGATTTATAAGTGGTAATTGAAAAACAGCGAACAGTTTCAAAAGTAATCGAAATTTAGTCACTTTTCATGTAAAGATAAATTTGAACCAAGACACTATTCAAAATCCGAAAAATATTCCAGCATAATATACCGGGATTCGAATTTTCTTCATGTGAACTTCAACATAATATAATAAAGCTCCAGCATAATATGCTGGAAGTTCATACACAGGTGCTCCAATCTCCAGTATATTATGCTAGAACATTCCGTGTGCTGGAGTTCCAGCACAATATGCTGGAAGTTCATACACAGGTGCTCCAATCTCCAGTATATTATGCTAGAACATTCCGTGTGCTGGAGTTCCAGCACAATATGCTGGAAGTTCATACACATGTGCTCCAATGTCCAGTATATTAATTTCGTGTACTGGAGTTTCAACATAATATGCTGGAAGTTCATACACAGGTGCACGAATCTCTAGTATATTATGCTGAACTTTTCGTGTTGCAGCAAAATATTGGTTATTTTCCAATAACTTTGCAAAAGCTGTCTATTTTTCAATTACGAGTCCGAAAACTGACTAGCCCGTACTCTCTTCACTAGGAATTCTAATGACTCATACAGCCTAGTAACTCTCTCAGTATATGGATATTATTTAGAGATTTTTACTCAAATAGCAGGTTATATTTTATTTACTTTTTCTAGTCATATACATATATTATATATTAATTATACACAATCATACATAAATATACATTAATTATGTATATATTATTTTTTTACTATCTATTTCTAGTTTAAGTGATTGGGTCATGGATGAACGACCGGATTAATTCTTCAAATATTTCGCTATTATCCAAACGTAGCTGCTAATTTTGGATAATGGATTAATTAGCATCTAGTGTACGGACCAGCCCAACGCTCGCATTCTACTTCCTCCTCCTCTCCTCGTAGATCTGTTAATAAAAAATAGAGGAGATTATTATAGTATTATTTTTTGTATTAAATTATAAGTTGTTATAAAAGATAATTTCCTCCTTTAATTTGTTGGTAGTATAGGCGTTTTCTGCGACAACTTAAATTATTTCAGGTCAACGATTGCATGATCTCATTTTGACGGCTACCTTTGTATTCTACATACGCATGCCAGTCAATTACTTCTATCCAAGAAAGACTGCCATGTATGATGTCTATAACTTTAAATAGGATGAAAATCATTTTGATCTCCTAACTTTGTCTGGTAAATCAAATTTCTCCTTCAATATTAAACAATAAATATTCTACTTCTCCTATCATATGCATTATTTATTTTACCTTTGATATTTTCTATTCCTCCTCTATACATATATATAACTTTTTATTATATTGTAAAAGATAGATTTTATCTTTAGCTAAGTATTTTATCAATTTAAATATCTTTTTTCAAATTTTAGAAATAAAGCTCAAATAAAATTTAACTGGAATGTATATTTATGAATTTGTAAAAATATTTACTTTAATATTAAGTATATATTTAAGTTTTACTTTCTCTTTTATATTCTTTATGATGTGTATATATATATATTTGAATTTTTATTTTCCTTAAACAAAATATTTTTGAAATTGCAATTTAAAGAACATCTAAGGTATAAATATGAAATTTTTTAGGAATTTATTATAAAATTTATTTCTATTTTTAATTTTTTAATTTACTAGGCAAATTAACTTTTATTTGATTGATATTATAAGATATTTTATTCTAATATTTAAATTGCGCGTATTTCTTTTATTATTCAATTTAAATATATTATATATGATTGATTATCATTTTTTTACTTTTTAGAATTTTAAAAAAGAGTTCTCTAAGGTAAATTCATAATATAGACAAAGAAAAATATCTTGATACTAAGAGTGTGTTTGGTATGACGGAAAATTTTTCGGAAAATCTTTTCCCATTTTTCATTATTTGGTTGCACAAAATAGTTCGAAAATTATTTTCCTGGATATCACATTTTCATGAAATTGGAGGAAAATGACTTCCCTAGAAAAAGTTAGGAAAATATATTCCAAAAACTCAACCTACCCTCACATCTAACCCCAATCCCCCCTCCCCCCTCACACACAAAAATTCTTTTTTAAAATTTTTAATTTTCTATTTTTTCGTCTTTCTGAACCACCCAGCCCCTTTCCCTTTCTTTTTTTGCATTTTTGATTTTCAATTTTCTGTTTTTTCATTTTTCTAAATCCCCCGTAATTTTTTTTTTAATTTTCAGTTCTAGTTTTTTAATTTTCAGTTTACATGTTCGAAATTTTACGAGTTTCAAAGTTATGAGTTCAGAGGTTTATGTTTTTAGAAGTTTGCGGGTCTAGAAATTATAGAGTTTACGGGTTCAAAAGTATAACGGTTCAAAAATTTATGAAATATGTGGGTTTGGAAGGTAGTTGGTTCGAAAGTTTATTGTTTCATGTTTATTATATCTAAATTATAATTTATGAATACTCTTAAGAAGTTATTTTCCTTAATTTACGTCACAAAGACCGAAAAATGAGTAATATTACTACTTGTTTTCAAGAAAATATTTTCTTGAATTTTTTCATTATACCAAACACACCAAGGTATATATTGTAAGAACAATGAGTTGATAATATCGACCAAGAAGAAGAAGAAAAGAAGAACAACTTATGAAAAAATATTGTATCGTCGCAATCCACTGCCTTGAGAGTGATTTCGGCCCTACTGGGCACAAATCGTTAAGATCGGTCGCTTTCCAAGGTTCCACAACACCTCCAAGCACGTGCACTAGTGGCTGAAAGTTTGAAATATGAACGAAACAATTGCCGAGAAAGAAGAGAAGATGAAGGTGTTTTATGTGTTGGATATTCACAAAGAAGACTGCCTTTTATAGGCAAAGTTGCTGGACAGTTACAGATGAAGAAATTAATCTGTAGCTGTTACAAAAATTAAAGATGAAGCTGTTATAAAAATTAACCACAACTGTTACAAAAATTAAACACAGCTGTTACAGAAATTAAACTATGGCAGTTACAAAGAAATAAATGAAACGTTACAAAATTTGATTCAAAGAGAATGAATTTGGACATATTCTTTAAATCTCAAAAATGAAGAAATAATTTTAGCAAAACCAGATTTGGAATAGGCCTCACGTATATATCGTGCGTAGGGGTTTTTCCCGTTTTACCTTCAGGACCAATTTCTCATGTTCGCGAGGCCACTCTCTTTTACTATCTCTTTACAGCCCAACAAAGTGCAAATCAATATAAATAGAAGAAAAAGACTTTCTACCATCAATGAAGGACACTTTGTCTTTCACAAAAGACTAAAAGGTAAAGAAGGAAAAGAGACCATAAAGAAATCTTTGACATTGCATTACTAAGTATAAATAATACCAACAATTCCCCACTAATACAAAGACAAAATAATAATAAGAACAATTCTAGACAAAAGAAGGAACATGTACTTAAGTGTCAATATCTTTCAATTTGAATTGACACGTAGTGAAATGAGGTAACAACTAACATCCAAAAAGGGAAGTACTCTTGAACTGAATGAACGTTAGTTGAGATCCCCACAACACATTCTATATCCTTAATTTTTGCAAATTTCATGATACTAACAAATTGCTTTTATGGTCATGCACATACCTTGGATCTCATGAATGCTCTAGAAAGACATTCCACGTCTTTCTTGCACTCACGTAGGTGATTCTATCAAGTATATCTACACATAGACCACCTTAAGGTGATGGAATCATTAAGAGTAATAAGCTCAACCTTATAAAGTACTACCAAACGCCATAACGATAGGAAATGTAATGCATATTGAAGTCTCATATGGCTACGTTTGACAAAAAATGGGTATTCACCATTGATGCGAGGCTAGAATTCATAGTTTAACATGTTATATGCCTTACATTTTATGCGCATTAATGATAAAAATACACTTTTATGTGCTTAATGGAGTTTATTTCATGTGTAGGTGAATTGGATATGGAAACCGAGCTAAATGGATGCAAATACGTCGAAAATACGCTTGAGAGGCAAAGGGGGAACACCCTGGCCTTATCCAGGAGTTTGCCTCCTAAAGCCAGGCTGGCCTGGCGTTAGGGGACGTTTGCCTCCTAAATCCAGGCCTGGCCTGGCCTTATCCAGGCCTTAGAGCCAAAACTCCTGGTCTCCTGGTTCTGGTCGATTTCGAGTTTTGACGAGTTTAAGTGTTTTCCGGTTGAAATAGAAGTCTCCTACACGTTTAGGGTTTGTCCTAAACTTATAAATAGACCCCAAAAACACAACTTAGAGAGAGATTCGATGAGAGGAAGCCATTGAAGAGAAGGAAAACATCGATTTGTACAGATTTTCTTCATTACTTTGTAGTTTAATTATGCAAGTTATTTTAGATTTTATTCTTATGAACTTGTTTAGCTAACTTCTTTAATCTAGGGTTTTGGTAGAACCC